>JANRGW010035990.1:10773-34133 GCA_024733675.1 Psilopsiagon aymara
TGTTCATTTTTCCATCAACCAACACCCCCAAGTCCTTCTCTTCAGGGCTGCTCTCAATCTCTTCTCTGCCCAACCTGTAGCTTGTTCCTTCTGAATCATGCCAAAGTAGACTTGTTCTCTCTGTACTTAGGGAGTTCCATGATTCAAATTAAGTTCCTGCAAGAAAGAATGCATATATTTCCTCTTTTTCATATGAAGCTTATCATTTAGTCACTGTTAAAGCAGTTTTGCATCCTTCTCTGTACGACGAGCAGGCTTTTTTTCCTTTACTGCTATTAATTTACCATTGTATAACTGTACCCTGTTGAACTATTTCCTTGCCTAAGCAACCTCTAAATATTCACACTCCTATATCAGTGCACAGTTAGTAAGTATGGTCAAAGTAAGAGAATCAGTAAGTAGTTGACTCTCCAGTGGATAAATGATTTAGTTTCCACAATAAAAGAGGAATTCCAGTACATCACAGTATTTTATAGCTTGACAGGGCCATCTGAGCTGCCTAATTCCTACCATAATTCTTAAATTGCACATAGATCATAGAATCATAGAATAGTTAGAAAAGTGTTATCTTGTGCCACCTGCAAAGTTAAAACTCATTTTCCCAGGTAAAAATAGATATAAATGTATGTTATATGTATCAGAATCGCACCCACTTACTGGAGACTGATGGGCATGATAGAGACTTCCCATTTCGAATTGCACTTTGAGAACTATCAGTTAATTTTTAACAAATTTAATCTAAGACCTTTTACCTCATAGTGTCCTAGTTTCTTAATTAAAATGCCATATGGTACCAGGTGAAATGTCTTGTGGAAGAAATCTAAATCTCCTGTGTTATTTTGCCCTTATTAATCAAACGTGTGGTCCAACAGCTGTTGAACATCCTCTCTACAATACTTCTACATTTCATCATGGCAAAATACCTTCCTGCAGGCTTGAAATAACTACAGGATAACTACAGGACTCAGAGCTTAGAGTGACTCTTCTGGATTTGTTCAGAACACCTATTTCTGTTCTGACTTTCTGTGCATGTTTAATCAACCTTGTGCAAGTGTCCAGCCAAGGTGGGTGTAATTCATCTGTAGAGAATTCATACAAATCTGCCAGTCACTTGGGAAACAGCCTCAAGATGACTCCACTAGCAACCTTTGGCAGGGATCTGCAGTTTGGAAGAAGCACAGGTTTGTGTCTCTTTTTTTTCCCCATGAAATACTGTACAGCATGCTGACAGCATAGATGAATGCTTATGCACACCTTCACAGCTGGGGTATGAGCAGCTGATTTAATGAATTGTTTTAATTAGTTTAGGTTCTGTGGAGTAGATTATATATCTAGACCATGTTTCATGTCATCTAGCAAAGAAGTAATGCCAGAGTTCAGGTTCAACTTCACTTTCATAGAAATCTACCTTCAGCTCCAAATTAAATACCAAATTGTTGACTCCCTTCTGTGAGTTTCTCTCTAGGCTGTGGATATTTAGAGTGCCTTTCTTTTTTTTTGAATACCTGTGTCTTAGAGAGACTCCAAACTACCCTCGTTTTTCCAGGTGTGTATTCTCACCCTTTTCCTTCCCCCTGTTCCCCATTTGCAACCCTTCTGCCAAGCAGATACCCCAGGTATCTGCTATCAGGCTATGGTCTCCACCAGCGGGAGCTAGGGATAAGCTGATTCCCACCACAGAGCAGCCCTCCACTGGGACAGGGCTACTGGAACAAGCTCTTCACCCAACTGCCCATGCTTCCTTTGAGAATCTGGTTATTTCACTTGTAGAGAAGACACAGCCTGAAAACCAGCTGGCCCAAGAATATACATTGTTGGATCAAACATTAACAAATAAGAACAGTAAGTCTTTCAGTATTTTTCTTGGCTGTATCTCCCATTGCTTCTCTCTGAATCTTCATAGAGCTTTGCCTCATCATTTAACCTTTTTTTTGAAGCAATTTGAATCATTGTCATCTCTCCTTCAGTTACTCCTCTGAAATGCCATCAAGTTGTGAGGGTCTGAGGACAACCATTTGCCATAGGGTGAGATGACAGTCATTGCATACAGATAGATTAAGAGGAACTCAATTGATACCTCCCCTTCAGATAGATTCATCCTTGTTTCTGAGGTTATAAACTCTTTCAGCTGTAAAGCAGAAGTAGCAATTTTAAGATGTTTGTCGAGCCAGTTTATCTTGCTGCCCACAGGTCATGCTTTTATACTCAAAGAGAAATTAATGTGGGCTGTTATTTCTCTGTGCAGCTCTTGTCCATCATCACTGATACCTGAGCATGAACACTGAGAAACTTGATCCTATTTTAGTGAAGCATTTGCTTCCTGCTCTCTGTTCCCCAGCAGGTGGAAAACTACAGATCCATCTTTCTTGGAGAAAACATGCAACATCAAGCAGCAGTTTTGCATACTAAGGGCCTATAAATTTTGCAAATGACTGGTTGCCTGAACTTGGCTTTACAGGTCACTAAATAAAGATATAAGATAATGTGTGAGGACCCACCTGAAACACAAGTGCATTGTGGATGCATCTGTTTTCTGATTTTGTGTATGGTGGTGCATTTGTTTCCTTCTATATGTGAAGAAAAAGAAGAAAACTGCATCTGTTTACATGTGTGTACTCAGAATTTGTAACCACTTGCATATTCCCGCATAAATAAACAGCAAATAAGGGCAAGGTTTCTGAATTTGGGATGCCTTTTTAGTGCATGTTCTTGAAGGATTTTTCTTTCCTGAGTCTAAAGCACATTTTCTCTTGGAAAAAAATAAAAGGAAAATCAACATGCACCATAAATGGCAACTTGTTATGGATGTAAATATTAATTATACATTGAAATTCTGGAACTGTTTTTACTAGAAGCTTGTTAGCTTGTTAATTATTATAATTATCATACAAGGGGAAAGGGAAGAGAGAGAGGGAGACTGATTAGTGCTGGTAATTTGCCTCATCCTTTCTGTGCTGTTGCTTTTTATTTTTTTTTTTTTCATTTTGGAAAAATTAATTCTGTGACATTATCACTGGGGGGTGGGGTGCTGCGTGCTCCAGGACACATCTGTATGATGCAGCACTGTGCTGGCAGCGTGCAGGCTTAATTCAGGCTTGGCACATTCCTGTCCTTCTCTTCCTTGCCATGTTTGAGTCTGCCACTCTTGTGCAATGCCATACCATGCACTGTTCTTACCTCAGAATGAAACAGAAGTAAAAACAGAGACAGACACACAGTGCTCTTGAATCCTCAGGCAAATGTGGGCTGACAGACAAATAAAGGAAAATGGTGGTGTTTTAATTACAACAGAATAAAGGGAAATTACCCTTAGGAGGCATAGAGCTTTTAGTGGATACCACTGGGAACCACAGCCATCCTTAGGGTTTTGGAATGGTCTTAGGGCAAAATTCCTCCTCTTGCTAACCTTAATGCACCTTATTTCTTCTGCTTGCACCTATATGGGTGGGGGAAAAACAGAAAGGAAAATGAAAGTCCCGTATAATCTTTGCTCATAGAAGAGTTTTAATTAACTCTGAGGTAGAAAACAAAAAGTGGGCTTAAATATCTATGTTTCAAAATGTGAAAATTTGCCTTTCAGGTTATTTGAGGTTCCATGCCTCCTTCTGGGTTGCTGAGGATATTCATGAAAGATCTGGAAAAAGGTGGCTGTGAATCCACCAAATCTGCAAAGAATACAGAATTAGTCAGATTCTGAACAGGCTGTGAGAAAAATCAGAGGCACATAATCCGATGAGATGAATGGGTGACACGGTGTCAGGCAAAGTTCAGCTCCGGTCAGAAAAAGTGTTACTGAAGGGGAGAAAAAAATGGATGTGCTCATATGCCTTATAGAGCTCTCAATTACCTGCAGTGGCTTGGGAAAAGCAGCTGAGTGTCACTGTGAACGGCTCAGTGATCGTTTGGATGCAGAGCACAGCTCTAATTTATTGGTCAGGCAAGATATTAGACTGTGAAAGGAACAGGATGGGTAATAATGTGTAAAATGCAAGCAGTTAATAATGTAGGTCAATGATGTATTCACATCTGGAATAACATATGCAGGACTGGTCACCCAGCACTCCCAAGTTCCACAAGCAGCCTTCACCAAAGCAAGTTCAAAGAGTTCAGAGAAAGGTGACAGGAATGGAAAAAGACATGTAAAATTTCCCACAGGAGAAGAGACTGAAAAGATTGGATGTTGCCTTTAAAAAAAAAGGTGAAAAAGAGGGGATATGATATAAATATTGTTAAAGTAGGTTGTCGTATACAGATTGCAGATAAAAAGCCTATTTGGCCTGTGTTCCCATTCAGGAGCAAGAGTGGAGTGAGTGAATTGAAAAAGTAGCAATTTCAGAGCTGATTAAGAACAGAAAAAGTTGTGCACACTTATCATTGGCTTTGATGCCACTGGACGTCAGTTGCTAAGCCTGTAGCAGAAGTGGTTTGTCATTATAGGAGTAGGCTTGTGGAGAGAACAGCTGATGCTGGGGACCTGCCACCCATGCTATTGTGCCCTCAGGGCTTTTGCACTGCACTGATCCTGCAGCCCATCAGCAGCAACTTGTCACTCCTTAAGTGTGTACTGTGGGTTATCTTCATCCAGTAAATGCATTAGATGATAGAAAGGAACACTCCGCACTGTGAACCAAAGTCTGGCAAGGGGGGACCATGAGAGAAATGATTCAAAAGCACTCGTCAGACCCAAACTCTATGTAGATGTATCATTAGAGCCCAAGAACATGCTAAGATGCAATGTAAGGCTTGACAATTATACTGTAAAAAGAATGTAAGAATTATATTAAAGAAACTTGGAAGCTGATACTTGTTTCTTTTACTTTGTTTTAATTTATCTTTAGGTTTTGAGGATTTTTTCCAAAAAATGTGGATGTAATATTTTGGGTTAAGGACCAACGAAGACAGAGGCCTCTGATGTCTCTTCATAGCCAGTCAATTATGACATGAAATTAAATATTCAGGTGCGGTTAATATAAACTATTTGATAAACTTGTGCATGCTTAACATGCATTTATTTATCTAACTTTCTAGGGTGTTTCATGTGCTGCTGTTTCTTTGCTGCTCTCATCCACAGTGCAGACTCTGGAATAGCCTTTGAAATTGCAGCAGTCGTACGTTACACCAAATCTAATAGATTAATTGTTTTAAAAAACATTTGAGAGGGAGCAATGCCATGTGTTGAATACCCACAGCACAACGGGCACCTTGGTGTCTGCGTGGTAGGTGGCTTTAACACATTTGAAGACAGGCTCATGGTTGCATTTCACTTAACTTCAAAAGTATGTGCAGTGACAACTCTTCTAGACTTAGACTTACTTAACTGGAGGCAGGCACAGCTATTGTTAATGGTATCTATTCATTCCCTATTTAGGTTTTGTCTAAATAATACTCTGAATTATCTACCAACTATGAGCTATCAACCAGTAAATGAGACCAAGGAAAGACATGTCTCAACAATAATAGTCAAGCCAACACAATAGTTCAGTTAACAAGAAGCCTTTTCGGAGGTTTTAGACCTGTTTTTGGACTCTGCCAGGAAACGAAAGGTTTCCACTTTCTGAAGAGGGCCTGAAACCTCCTTCGTTGGGCAGTGTTGTGGCAACAAGGGACAGAGATGGGACATGGCTGTGCCCAAGCTTCATGGCTGTGCCCAACGGTGTGCCAATGCTTGTGTGGCAGCAAGGGGGGCATTTTCCTTTATGCGTGTCCCAGTGCATACACAGGCACTGATCTTGGCTGTAGGGGTGCGTGACTCTATTTCCAGTGTAACAGAAAGTGAACCAGCTCTGTTAGCTGTAAGGTCAGGGAGGGCAAGTGAAGACCACTGGACTGTTTGTTCCCCAGTGGGTGTCAGCAGTTCCCCCGCAGCCTCTTCCTGCATCTGGCGCACCCCAACAAAAGGTCTTGGGAAATTGCCCTGTGGAGACTGCGGTGTGACATCTGGAAGATGCACCTATCTCTGGTAGAGAGTAGCTCAGCTATAATTATTCATGTCTGATAATTAACCAGGATGTAATTAGATATAATCATCCTGGCAACAGTGTGCACCTTTTTCAACAGACAAGGAGGAGACCTTGTTGTCCACCTGTGTCTGATCAAAAGGGATAATAGAGGAGCAAGCCATTAGCGTGCACATGGTAAGAGAGCTGGGCCAGTTCTCCCATTGAAGGCCTGATAAGTGATACAGACAGCATGGGAGAAAATAATTAATTCATGATATTTTTTAAACTGTCTTTGCCATCATGATCTCAGTTGTCAGTGGCCAACCTGCTTAAATAATACTGCATTTAATTATATATAAACAAACAAACAAACAAAAGGCCAGAGCGGCTAAAAAAGAGAAATGTTTTCCGCACTATCAGCAGGATTCAGTGAAATTATTGCATCCCTTTGTTGCAGCAAACAACACAGGAACAGCTGAAATGCTTTGTATCCATCTGTGCATGGCATCCACCCAAAACCTGCTTAACACAAATGTGCCATTGCTCATGACAAGGACCCTGTCTTCTGCTCACCCAGAAGGACCAGGGTCATAAATGGAAATTCCCAGCCCATGGAAGGAAGGCTTAAAAATGTTGCCTGGGAGTGCCTGGTGCCTGCGTGAGCCTTCCTTCAAGGGGCAGCTGAGATCCCTTTGCTTTAGCCCGAGGGTAGCTGCCCATAGAAAAGAGCAGCAGTGGGGCTGTGGAGCTGTGTCAAGGATGCCTCAACACCCAGGGTGGCATTATTGAATTGCCAGGAGCAGCTGCTTTCCCACGTGCCATCACCATCAATGGCAGCCCTCTGCCCCTGCCTACTGCTGCGGCTGTGCCACCTCCCCCAGGGCAGAAACACAAGTCTTGCCCCTTTCCCAATGGATGTTGTTCCTCCAGCTCCATTGGAGGGCAAAACAGGGTACTTGTTGTTGAGACATTTTACAGGGGTCCTCTCGGCAGGTCCTGCTGGCAGCCTGCTCACCAAGGATAGTGCCATGCATCCACAGAGTCATGGAGAAAAAGCATTTCCCAAAGGCAGACATGCATGCACTGTGCTGTGCTGGACCACAGGCAAAAAAAATCATACCAGAATGGACCCTTTTGCAGGAGGAGATGGACCAGATCCGACCCCTAAATGCCTCTGAAGTTAGCTCATGGATGTAAAGCCTGAAGCAGACTCTGCACTTTACACAGAATGAAAGCAACATTTCTGGCCTTCTGCTTTAAGTCTTAGATCTGGCCTTCTGCTTTAAGTCTTAGATTTTCCTCATGAACACTGTGTGTAACACACGTTTTGCCCTCAACAGCTTTGAATAGTCTTTCAGGATGCCAAAATGTCACTAGTTGGTACCTGAACTAAGCTTTCGAAAGAGCAAGGTCTCCTAAAGCAGAAACTTTATCATATGCTTTACACTAGAAATAACTAGAACTTACTACATTGCAGCAGAAAGGGCTGCTAATTGGCTTGGTGATATATTCTGTGCTACGTGCTCATAGCAATAAAAGCCATGCTGGAGCCAGTCAGGACACTGATATAATTGGCACTGGGAGACAAAGAAGTCTAGCCACAAGTCAGTCTCTGTCTAAATTACTCAGCCACTGCACTGTAATTCTTTTTATGCTCCCTGCACTGAATACACATCTTAGTCAGGCTCAGTGATGATACCTGCACCTGCCCATGCTTGATTCACTGTGTAGAGGACAAGGTCTGGGTAACCACAAGCTTACCCCGTCTGTTCAGGATGGCACCAAGACAAGTTGTCTACAGTCAGACATCTGCCTTTTGACCAGTTAGCTTAAGATACTTAGTCCTCCTGTATTCCCCTTTGACACAAATCTGTCTTTATTTTTCTCATGTACTTATTTTGTATTTATTTTTCTGTTTCCTCTTGATTCGCTGGTTTTTCTTCATGGGCAAATCACGTTTTTATAAGCCCAAAACAGATGTGTTGTTTTGTTGTTGAAATATTCAGAACATTTGAAGAGACTATAAATTAGATTTTATTACTTATACCTGAAGATCCCTTACTCCTGTGGTTTTTCAGATTCACCTGCCTCTTTCCAAGCCTCCACCTCGCCTTTGCTGACTGTCTGTGGGACTCTAACATGTAAAAGTGTGAAAACGCTGCAGGCAAGTATCCGCTGGAAAGACTCATCACATTAAGCAGAAATGTCTCTACTGGCACAGTCAAAGTTTAAAATGTTGCATTTTCTAGATATTTCCCATCATTTTACTATGTTTTGGCAATCGATGCTGCATCCATAGAAAGTGGGTACTGGAGCAGTGTGGATACAGTTGCAGTTCAGTGCTTTAAAATACCATGAACAAGTGTTTTAGCAGTTTTTCTGAGGTTCTTTAAGTCAACACTTAGGAGATTGGTTCAAGCCTTTCTACCACTGCTGTGGAGGCAGCTTTGTGTGATGGGAGCAAGGCAGCTGAGCTGGAGGCGAAAGCTGGGCTGTGCATGCTGGGTGCACTGGAGCAGCCTCCCTGCTGCACTGGGACCCTCACTGCTCCCTGTTCCCCCTTCCTATCTGCCTGCTGCTGAAGCCCTTCCCAGCTCTTTAGGGCAGTGACACTCGCACTGCCATGGCTCCACACATAACAGCACTGAAGGGGCCTGTAGGAGCTGTTTAAAGGCAAACCTCAGTTACTTCCCTTCCAGAAGCACCAAGTGGACCACCCGGCCTCGTCTGGTAGATCTTGTGCTTACCAGAGTCTCCAGATATGATGCTTCACCATGGATCAGATGCTCATAGCATCTTGTACTTGTAAGGCATCCTTGCAGAAGCATAACCCAGTGATTGCAGCTTTGTAGCACTTTGGTCAGAGCACTGGAGGGGAGAGTCATTTCCACCACTACCTCAGACATTATAGAGATGCCTGCTGAAGCAGGGAAGAAAGTGAGGCCAAGGGGAGCCAGCCCAATTAGAGCAGCACCCTGGGAAGGATGTTTGAGCTGGGTCCTCCGTATCGCCCACCGGGATGGTGCAGATGTGCAAGCGGTGAGTGACAGGCAGAGGAGAGGGGACCTGACTACATTCAAAACCCTTCCCTGAGATTTCCTTCTTCCTTTTTCCTTTTCTCTTCTTTCACCATGTGAAACGCGCGGTGGGCTGTATATGCAAACACTGACAGATGGTGACACTCGGCTCCAGCTCAGGCAGATTAGAAAGGGAACTCAGTGTTCAAGGGACCAATTACCACTCTGTCCCCTCGGGGAAGAGCATATCAGATGTTTACTGGGGGTTAATAATAAATGAATTGAAAAAAAAATTGCTCTTCGAACACCATATTCTGTGTATTCATGTCAGCAGGTTGTAATTAGCTAATTAAATGCTTGGACTGACAGAACGGCCCCAGTGGGGGTTGCAACATTGCAGACTGCTCCTGAAATATGAGCAGGAAACATCTTGGAATATGTAGGCAGGAGAACAGTTAACACCTCACATTTAATGGGACACTTCTTCCTGCAAAGGTTACTGGGAGAGCTGGGAGGAGGACTTGGATAAGTCCTGCGTCTGCAGAGCTTGCTGCCAAAAAAGCTGTGGACAGAGTGAAGGGGGCACGCAAGATAAGGAAACAAGCGGTCACAGCTCTGGGCAGCAAGCAGCCATGGAAGTAAAATAGGATAAAGCTTTTGAAACAAGTATACTGTTCAAAATTAATATCAACTATCTGATTACTTGCGGCTCCTTCTTGAAAGGATAAATTGCTCCGCAGTGGTGAGAGAGCTACCAGGCGGCACAATCTACTGTAAATATAGGTGTCCAACCATGTGTGATTAGTTTGAGTCATCAAAACCAAAGCTACACTTAAGGAACATGAAAGGTCCACCTTTAACCTCCCAAAGAAGAGGAAATGAGAAAGGCACATTCAACCTCTTGGCTGCTGTTATGGTATTAGCTCATGCTGTACGCCCCTGCCCTCACTGCTGGCCTTTGGAGATGAGAGTGTTTTGTACCACTGGCATGTCACCATTGCTTGTTTGCTTTCCTGGCTCCTTAGTAGCAGCGGGGTTGGGTTCATGAGCAGCAAGGCACCTGGCACACTATACAAATAGGGGAGGAAAATCCATGCCAAATTACAGCACGAATAATGCATCTGCCTGGTATGTATCAAAGGAGGCATTCGCAGCACTGACAGTGAAAATGATTGTGTGTCAGGATTTTTCAAGCTCTAGGTTTCTTTGGTCCCATTTTCTGGACACTCTGCTTTGGAAGTAAAAAAGCCCATTTACAAGGAAGCAGCCTGGAAGTGTGCAAGCAGCAGGAATCTGAGCTCACCCTCAGCAGCCGCCTTTTGATTGTGCAAAACGACCTGTAGCATTGTGTGCTTGGACCTGCAGCCTGCCAGCACGCTGTAGACATGTAAGTTGGTGCACATCCACCTAGTCCTGGGTGGGGTGGAGAGATGATGCAAAGGGAGTTTGCCCTCTTCCCTTCCCTCCCCAGCCCCATTCTGCTCCCAGCACAGCTTGGCTGGATGAGGAGAGCTACCCAAACTCCTGAAGTTTTGAGCAATGTTTTCTCAGAGGTGAAAGGCTGTGTGGATGAAAGGGCTGAGAAACATAGGAAAGATGTGTCCAAAATGTAAACATGAGATCGCTACAGAGCATGAGAAATCAGAGGGAAACATTGCCACTTGACACCTTTCATTCATTACTGGGTCAGAATTTCAGGGTACACAAGGCTGTTCATCTGAAAAGCATTTTTGGATGTGCATTAGGACATATACCAGGGCAGATGAAGAGCCAGCAGATCGGGGCTGCATGCTTCCTGATGGTGTGTGCAGGACTCGAATTGGACCACGCTATACCAAATGCCAAGTGTACGAGGGGTTGCCTGCTGTAGATAGGAGGTGACATCTGACTTCCGAAATCAGGAATGCTCTGATGAACTCAGGAGGTCTAACCAAACTTTTCTTTGTTGCAGCTGTGATGTTTTCCTCATGCCCCTGCAAGTGTTCTATGCTGTAAACATGCCCACCCAAAGAGCCTGAGAGAGAATGGCTGTGATGTGTTGCTGTCAGACTGGGACGTATGTTTGCCCTATGAAAGCTTGTTGATCTTCCCCTTTTCCCCCCTTCCCAAATGCTTATTATGACTGCAAAACAAAATCACTGCTGTCCCTGTCCGGTGCCCTCCTAGGGTTGTCCATCCAGCCTCAGGGGTCAGTTTGGTAGAGCAGCTGCAAGAATAACCAGTTTTCTTTTTCTCCTGCCCCCACATGTGAGGAAATAAGGTAAGTTATTTTGCCCATGATTCATTTTTTTAAGTCTTTCTCTTTGATGAGCTGGCTTCACAAAACTCCAGTCATTGAAGCTCCTTTAAGGGTTTTCTAGCACTGACTTGTTGGGCAGATTATGGAAATAGCCTCTTTCATGGTATTTTGGCCAGCTGGGACAGATTCAGCTGTCTTTTCTAGGCCAACAAGCTCATGGGTGGCAGAATGGGTGTAATTCAATCAAGTGGTGGCAAAAGCTCCACAAATTGAAGGCTGCGTGTGGGGTGTCTCTTCCATGCTAAGCAAAGCCTCATCCATGGGCCCTTGATGCTGGATGCTCAGAGGCAGTAGGGTTTGAGCAAGAGGCTCCTTCATGGAGGTGCCCATATGAAGCCCTGGTAGGGCCAGACATGGGTTTGAAATAATCTTTCCAGGCTTTCTCTGAAATTACTCAAAGCCTGGGGAAAAGATCTGTCCAGAGCTGCCACTAAGCGTGCCCTGCCTGAGGGGTGCAGCACCTCTACAGCTGCACGGGCCTGGCAGGATGCACTGGTCCCCTGTAAAGCTAACAGACCTGAAATGTGTGACATGAGGGCAGCCAGTCACCCACCTGGTGACTGCTTTATGAATGGCTCATGAAGTGTCTCTACCAGAATGACAGAGTTGGCTGTCGGGTTTCAGTTCCCTGTGTACTCAGAGCCAGAACAGCCCTTTGCACCTTTCGCTGCAGGAGTTTGAGGTGAATATTTGAAAACCTCCAGAAGTATTCTTACACCATAAGGACAAGTGACGAGCAGGTAACAGCCGGCCTCAACTGCCTATGTGGCTGCCCACCCCCTGCCCATCATCCGTTGCCACACTCAACCCTGCTGAGATACCCTGCCATGATGTCTTTTGGTTTCTGACTTCCTTTGGGCTAGGTTTGTTTTTCTGAATGAGTAGCACCATTCTCACATACTTATGGGCTCAGGACCTCTAGCACCGCTTTGCAAAGCTTTTTTAGACTCACACTTCCCCCTGCAAACACACTATGCCTACTTCTATACCCATTCCAATTAGGCAACCAATGCTTAAAGTTCAGCATTCTGCTAAGAGCTTTCCCAGACCCTGGCCATATAGCTTGACTCTTTGCAGAAATGATTTATAGGTACAGGTATACATTGCCATGGTTGGGATTAAAAGGAGTAAGATATTTTCTATGCAAATATGCAGCAGTGAATATGCTGCTTATCGCACCCACTCAGCCCAGCTCCTGCTGCCTGTGAGGATAGAAGGGAAGCATGCAGCACTCTCCATGGGCAAGGAAGCAATGGTGAAACTGCTGGCTCCTTGTTACCGAGTCGTGAGTAGCTAGTACAATCCTGCTCAACCACAATATTCCAGAACTGAGTCATTCAACTACATCAGCTATGCTTGTAATTGCTATATCAAATAACCACATATATTTATTATTTACCAGCACATGCCCTATTGATGTTCATTACAAGCTGTTAATGAGGTCCCTATTTTAATGGCAGCCATGCAGCTAATAGGAAGGATCCTGCCCTTTGCCAACGGGTTTGATTTCTTCACTGACTTTGGGCAACAGCATATCCTGTCCACAAATGACAAGCAGCAGGATCATGGGGTCTGCTTTAAGCACGGCTGCTGGAACCTCATTTTAGCAGGCTACAAGGAAATGGGAGGCTGTGTGGGGGCCAGTGGCCAAGGAGGAGGTGAAGGGGCAAAAGGTGCCACCCATGGACATGTCAAAGAGTGACCTGCCCCATACAGAGCGATGCTCACCCAGCAGCCCCCCAGCCTGTGTGTGGCGAATGCGTGTGACATGCTGCCCCTCACTGACAGCCATGGGGTTGTCTGGGGTACCACTGGCTGCCCCACACAGACCCCGCACAGGCAGCACTCAGCTGTGGCTTGTGATTTGTAGATTGTTTTGGAGAAACACATATCTCCCCTACCACAAGCACCCCACACAGACACAGCCATGTGCGGCATGGATCCCAGCTGCCTGATGAGGTGAGGCCAGGAAGCCAGTCTCCCGTGCTCATCCAGGCTGCATCAGAGGGATGCCCTCAGGGCCCCACTTGCTGGCAGGATGCTTTCCAACACAAACTGGAGGCTTTAAGCAAGCCCTCAGAAACTCTTGGCAAAACTTTGGGTGAACTCAAGGGGGTGGTTGCGGTGGCTGAGCCTGTGCTGTGGGTGCAGTCCTGCACTGCCCCACTCCCCTGTGCCAGCAGCACAGCTGCTTTACCCACCCACATGCCCCATCCACGGGCAGGGGATGCAGGGGCCCTGGGCCACCCAGCTCCCACCTCTCATCCCCAAAGCAGGAGAAGGAGGCATCCCAGTTATGCATTCCCTTCACTGCTTTCCTGCCCAGGCTTGCCTCCCCAGGGTGCTGGTAAGAGATAGGGTGCAGGATGAGACCACGCTTGGCGCAGGCACAGGGCGGGTGGCACCGGCTTTGCTGGGCTCATCCTGTCCCTCTGTCAGGAGGACCAGGCGACAGATGCAAGGCAGGCACCAAGAGTGGAGGCTCCCATTATTTTGGCCTTGGGCACTTTAGGAGCGGTGGCCGCTGTGAGAGTCACCCAGCGTTTGGCCAGATCCCCGATGGCTTTGCACATTCCTTTTCTTTCCTTGAATGAATGGTCTAATCTGGCTGGAGGGCATTGCAAGGCCCAATAGCCAGTTTGCTGCACCTGCTCATCAGGGATTGAAACACCTGCCATGGTCGGGGCTTAGCATTTAAGTGCTGCTATTTGAAGACAAATCTTGTCTTTTGTTTCTGCCTGAGCCTCCTCCCAGCTCCCCCTCCCCTTTAAAGAAAACACACACAGAAAAGAGAAAAACGCAGTGCTGGGTGGTTTTTCTTGGACAGGGCTCCTTTTTCCTCTCATTTCCCACAGAAGCAACCCTTGTTTTCCATGTTAGGTGCATCGCTGGGAAATGTTACTCACACAGGCAAAGAGAAGCCTGAGCACTTTCATTTTGCTCACAGCTGCTAAAAGGTCTGCGCTGATGTTAAAACGTGTGAGTCTTGCATGGTTACACTCTGAAGCGCTGCTGTATTGTCCTGGTACAGGCAATAAATGCTATGCATGCAATATACTGATGCTTTTAATTAGAACAGATGTTCTGCTTCTACACAGCCTCCTACCTACGTTTGACCTTTAAATGTTTTCAGGTTGTTTTCTAGTGACAACAAACAAATATTATTGAGTCAATAGCTAATGTGATATTTACTTAATGGGGAATTAGAGGGAAGTTGTATCATTTGTGCCAGTAAATCAGGAAGTAAAGAAAACAGATTTTGTACAAGCAATGTGATTTCTTTTTTTTTCAGTGAATTTGTGTATTTGGGTGACTAAGGCAGTTGGGTAGTGTTAGAAAGCGTTGGTTTTTCAAGATTTATTAATGAAGAGGCTAGAAAGACATAAAATGCCCTAAAAGGTTTGGACTGGAACCAGAAGATACATCTCTAAAGTTAATAGAAAGCAAAAAGTACATTTGTATTGGTTCTCAAAGGATGTGCTCTTGAACCAAGTTCTGTAAAGCTTTTATCAGTGATCTGAAAGAAAACTGAAAGCCCTGTTGTCTACAAAGATTGGCAGAGAGCAAAGGGAGGAAAGTAAGGAGCAGCAGGTTTCAGGGAAGGGAACTAGGCAGAGCTACAAGCCTGAGTACAAAATGGGGAAACATGTCTATCTCCAGTGTAACAGAAAGGGCTTCCCACCCTGCCCAAGAACCTACCCAGGGAAAGGAAACCTGGCAGGGCATCGGCCCTCAGTCTGCCAAAGCCTAACAAAATCTAGAGTAAGAAGCTGAAATTAGGCAGATGCAAGCTACAGGGTAGGTTTGTAACAGAGGATAATGAACAGCTGGAATTACTGAGTGACAGATTCCCTATTACTGGACACTTTCAAACCACATCTGAATTTCCCCCTACAATCACCCACTCCCCCCCAAAAGAGATGCTTTACTTGAATCAGAGGACTTTTACATGCTGTATTATAAGCAAAATCAGGCAGGATGACCACAGTGGTGCTGGCTTTACAACTTATGGGTACATTTGATTACAATTTAAACAGGAGCCAAACCCATGAAAATCTCTAGCTTAGTTCAGTTTCATTTATCAAAAAATATTTGTGGGATAGTTGAGGAATATGGAGCAAGGGCCAGTTTGAAGGTGTTCCGGGGGCAATTGTAGAATCATAGATTAGTTTGGGTTGGAAAGGACCTTAAGATCATCTAGTTCCAGCCCTCCTGCCATGGGCAGGGGCACCTCATCATATTCAAAGTATAAGGAGAGGATTTATGTCCAAAATAAGAAGAGGCTTGTTCATTCAGTGATAATCAGCCTAAAAAGTTCTATACATTGGGGGAAAAATAATCAAATAGTTATTTTTTTGAGAACAGTTCCTAATAAAAGAAGAGCAGGAGATCCTACATTTGTCTGCACAATAAGACAAACTTGCTTTAGGGCACAGATCAACTGCTAGAAGATTTAAGAAGAAATTTCTTCTGCAGGTAACTTAGAAAGGGTGATATGTGCTCCATTAATGCCTTGAGAGGCAGGAGAAGCCCACTTCAGTGTGCTGGGAGCTTAATCTATGTGTGCTTCATGAAAGACACCAGGAGTTTTATTCAGGATTTCAGTCAGCTGAGTCCTCATACAGTTTTATGTAGCGGTGCCCTTGATTGCTTTGTCATCCTGATATTTTTCGTGGCTAAAGGATGATGGACTGCCCACTGGGAGCAAGGTTTGGGTTGGAGCTTTCTGTTGTTGTCTTTGCCTGGAGCATGTAGCGGGAGGCTGCTGTCAGAGGTACGATGTTGGCTCTGATGTGATCTGGCACAGACTTCACTGTTACGAATTCCCTTGGCTGTTGCCTCTCAGAGGCTATACCAGCAAAAACATAAAACAAAATACAGATCAGAGACAACTTCACTTACATGTCCTTAGCAGTACAGAGGGAATATCTTCATTATTTTTGCCTCTGAGAGTAATCGTACAGAACTGTTGTCCTCTCCAATTACCTGTGAATTTAATATACTACTGTCTCATAGAAAATAATTCAAAGGAAAAGAAGTTTCATGTTGTTCTACCAAGAAGTGCCTGGGTCTTTGTCCTCCACATGATGTGACTCTCCCCTTTCCAGCAACACAGCACTAGGTTGTGTTCTACATGCATACAACTCACGGAGCAGCCCATAGCATCAGACTGGCACCTCACCAACACCAGCACTAATTTCCAGTGTTACTCAGGTGTGAATTCGAGTTACAATTTATTTTTTACAGTGTGAGCCTCAGACCAGGTTAATTCTCAATTAACAGCTAAAAAAAAGCCCCGCAAGAAAAAGTCGCTGTGCCTTAGAAGCAGAGGATGCTATTCATGTAATGTACCATAGAGAGTTAATGTTTACAGTGCATCGGGTGGAAGTAAAGCCACTGCAGGTGTGTTGCTTAATGAGGTGCTAATTGGGCAGGTGCAGATAAATAGGGAACATTCGGGGTTCCCAGTTCTGGGGAGGGTGATGCTGCAGCTGAAAAAGTTTTATTTGCTTTTGTTTGCGGCATCATCCTCTGATAATCAGCAGAACACAAGGCTGTTGGCTGTAGTAACAAGGAAAAAGGCCTGGATGCTGGAGGAGTGTATTGGCTAATGAAGGTCTGGGGAGGGGAGGTGGCAAGGCAGAGGATGGGGGGCCAGAGAGTTCAGGTTTGCCAAGGAATGGAAGTGAGTTATTTGTAGAGATCCTGAAAATAATGCAAGGCTTACAGGTAGAGATGTTTGGCTGTTGGAAGGAGTTTTGGGGATGTGCAATGACAACATTCTACACAAAGATATCTGTAATGACGACATTCTAGACAGAGATATCTGTAATGCCAAATTAACTGTGTTTTCTTCCCTGTAATAGAAGAGTGCTTTAGATAAGAGAAACACAGTAGAAAAGAGGGTGTGCTAAGAAAATGGGAGAAGAAAGGGACATACTCCCTGAAGCTTTCAAATGATGTGCTCTTTCCATAGCTGGAGAAGGAGAGCCCCTATAATATTCCCTCCTTAACTACGTACTTCTTGAAGTTCCGTACTTCTTAGAGGAGAAGGCTATTGGCAAGAAAAGATGAGTGAGGGGACTGTGACAGAGTCTGTTACAATGGGTGCTCCAGGAGAGAAAGATAAATACAAGCACTGTCAAGTACAAAGCTTTTCTGTGCTTTGCATTGGAGCAATCTCATTCGCATCCATGCTTCCTTGCTAGAAGGATCACTTGTGGACTGTGGTGGCTTTTCGGGTTTTTTTTTTTGGCTAATGAAGCAATGTGTAATTAGCTTTCCTCCACCATGATCCCTGCCTGCCAAAGCAAGCTTGTCAATAAAAGTCTGATGTTTAGATGCAAAAAAGATGCACATTTAATTAAATGTGAAGCTGATTTGTGAGAATAGAACATGTGGAGAAGCCACTAAAGAGCATCACACAGAGTGTAAAGAGCAAAAAGCAAATGCTTGAAGCAAAGGAACAGTGTGGATGTTGTGATTTCAGGCCACAAACATTGTAGGAGTGAAGAAAATGGTAAAGCAAGCAATTTCTGGATAGTTAAAAAAATATCTGCTTGTTGTAAATTAAGGCCTGAGAAAAAACTTCATAAAACTTGAGAGCATCGTGCTTGGGGCATACGTATGGAGGAGAAAATCTGGTGGATGAGGTCCTGTGGGACTATGTGCGTGCTGTGTATTACGAGAGGGTTCAGTTTTCAAACATTTGTTAGTTTTACTAAACAAACACGTGTTCTTGTTAAACGTTTCTCCTGAGGTGACAGCTATTGACAGTATATCTTCCTGAAGCATATGACAGCTATCAAACGAATAGCTGACAGTTTGTAACGCTTCCATTATTCTCTAGTTGCTGGAGAAGCTCAAGGGTGCAACAGGAAGCTTGGCATCAGGAGCACTATAACAGTTAATTTCTGCACAAAATTCATTAAGCATAGAATCTGTGCTCAGACATCGGAAGTGTTGATTCAATGGAAGCATGAGTTTGGAGCCTGCTGCTAAACAGCTATCTGGGGGGATACGTGTACTCTGGGAAAACTGTGTGTATCAAGTCATTAAAGTTAACGCGAGGAGTCATGTTCATTTCAGTTTGTTGGCATTTCAAGCACTTTTCATCTCATGATACTGGAGACAGGCAATGCTGACTGGGGGAAAAGAAAAGGCTGCTCCTTTCTCTACAATCTTCAAACATGCAACCCTAAGGCTCTGTGTGGAGGATACTGTTGTTGTGAAACACTTGTATGTAGTCCAAGTGTTGCTCTGATGCAGCTTCATTAGGCTGAAATCAGTACAGTATGTACTCAATGATAATGAAAATAAAGGTGGTTTTCTTATTTTGGGAGAATTGTATAAAACATCTGAAAAGTGATAAAGCTTAAAATCCTCCTCAGAAATGAGAGAAATCATAAAGCACTCCCTGGAAAAAATTAATTTGTTAATAGAGATGTTATTTACAAAACCTAAACACTAACAGCCTCCACGTCCACCTACAGGTGGAGCACCCTAACAAAGCCACAGTCAACAGCATTGCTGTGCGGAAGCACATTTCCCTAATACTGAGGCAAACTTGCTTTCTGAGGAAAGCAGAATGAAAAGAGTGACATTGAAACATTTTCGCTTTGTTCACATCAGCAAAAGAATGCTTTTTTTGAGCAGAAAAACATGCGGAATCATTTAGTTAACTTACTGCCTTTTATAATCAATTGTCTAAGCTGATACAAATCCACAGGAATTCTTCCTTTTTGTTTCTTTTCAGGCTGCAAGTAAAAGCTGAAGATAACAGCCTTTAAGTTGCCTCTTACTAAACACAAACAGTTACACTAAGGTAGACAAATAACAGTGTATGCATGAAAGCAGTTTAATTTAATACATGATGATATATATAATCTATCAGAGATGGCTGTCTCAACACCATTTTCCATGACAACAAAAAATTGTAGATTTTGTTGTTTACTAAAATACAGTACTGATGAAAAGCAACAGTAACCGAAATATGTGAACTCTGACTGTTGGTTTTCATCAGTTGCTAGTAACTGCCACTGTTCCTGACTGATGCTTTCTTAATCAGCAGGAAAATAAGAATCTTGTGCTGAACACCCAAACAGATTTCCTATTTCTTTACAGGTCACTTTCAGAGACCATTTCTGTGGGTGACTGTAAGGGCCTCTGGGGCCCCTGGCTCCTGGTGGGGGACTGCTTCTGTGCCGCTGAGACCATGGGATTGCCTGACCCTGTGCT
The DNA here is from genome assembly GCA_024733675.1 of Psilopsiagon aymara. Classification (NCBI taxonomy): domain Eukaryota; kingdom Metazoa; phylum Chordata; class Aves; order Psittaciformes; family Psittacidae; genus Psilopsiagon; species Psilopsiagon aymara. The sequence continues at coordinate 30,267 of JANRGW010035990.1, forward strand.
TAAATACTATTAAGCAGAATTTTGTCTCTCAAGCTACTCTGCCCCAGTGGTGTAACCAATGACGTTGCCAAACCGAAGTACCTATTACACCTTCTTAATTATCATGTTTTCATAGAACCATAGAATTAGCAAGGTTGGGAAAGACCTTTAAGATCAAGTCCAGCCTTTGCCCCAACACTAATTGCCTCACAGACAGTTTTTGAACACTTCCAGGGCAAGCTGTTCCAATGCCTAATCATCCTTTAGGTGAAGAAGCATTTTCTAATAACAAACCTCTACCTCTCCTGGCACAGCTTGAGGCTGTTACCTCTTGTCCTTTTCCCTCTGCATTCCTTATATCTACTTTGTTACTTCATACTGCAGTTAATCTTCTCACACTGCCAGAGGAGATGAGGAATAGCTAATCATACTAACTAAAACGACATCCTTTTATATACTGGGATATGTTCTCCTTATAGCCTGTTTCACTCTCCCTCCTCCCTGTCAAGGCAGACCTGTTTTCTGCCATGAAAGGCAGCCTCTTCCTGCAGCTTTTTGTGGTTTCTCAACCCGAGTTTGTTGGTCTCTCTTCTATTACCTGCCTTCAGAGCCCAAAGCCAGGCTCAATACCCTAGCTGAGACTTCAGAAGCACCTGAAATAAATATTTTCAGCGGCTGTCATAGGGCAAGTGTGTTGAGAGTTGAAGATGTGTTTTGTTCACTTTCTGAGAAAAACTGCTGAAAAGTGACCTCAGTTTGAGGTGCATTGTAACTGCCATGTGTTTTCAGCAATACCACTGTTCACCTAGTCTGTGCACTTTAACTTTTTTTCTCTTCTATTTCCAACAGACAATATGACAAGTCCGTTAAGGGAGAGACCCACTTTCTGACTGTATGAGCTGAAGCTGTCTGGCTCTCACCCCCTCTTATTCTCCACGTTTTGTGTCCTGATTTACAATGACACCAGTAGCAATAGCTTACCAGGGTTCTGGTGTTACTGGGAAATCAGGGCTGTTGCATAGGAAGGGCTGTGTGCCTGGCCCGTGGCCATGGTTTCCAGTTCTTGCTGATGTTCAGTACTGCAGAAGCTGTAAGATATGGAAAGCCTCAGCTGCTCCACAGCACTGAAGAGGGGTGCCAGGCATGACCCCTGCTCCCCCCTGACTTGAGCCCATGTCCTGGAGCCTGAAGACTGTGTGCACAGCAGGCGCTCTGCTGGGCTGTTCCTGTAATACTTGGCTTCCTCCTTATTGCTTTGCTGTGTGCTGTTTGCTTCTGTTCAATGCCAGTGCTAAGGCAGAGGCAGCCTGTTCCCACAACGGCAGCTGCATCTCCAAGCGCAGAGAAGCCACTTTTCTCTCTCACATTGCACCACAGACGTGATGCACTGTGGTAAAATGCAGATACAACCACAACAGACTTTTTTTTCCTGTGGTCCATAGACTAAACCACAGCTATGAGTGGTTTTGCTGCAAGTACTGCAGTTGCCAGGCAGGAGGTGATGCTGTGATGCTGTGCTTGCACTTCTGCCACCTCACTCAAGCCTTTTGGGTGCATATTGACACACTTCCATAAGTGTGTCTTACTCCCAATTCCTGGGCATCATTGTGCCACATCTGTGACTGCTGCAGGAATTGCAGTGGCAGCTCTGCCCCACCCGGGCAGTCCTGCTGGATCAATGACATGGTGTTTCAAGGCTGGGAGGAAGCACTGGCTGCAGTTTCAGCCTGCTCGGGTATCCCAGAGGCACCCCCTCAAGTGCACCAGCAGACAGGAAGAGCTGGTGCTGAGGACTGCTCTCTGGAGCAAATTGAAGTGTGGTAAGCAGGGACTACCACAAAATTTGCTTCAGAATTGCACTCCAGATCTGAACTGAAACACAAATATGAAAGCATCTTAGATTGGTACTATTATACATTTGCTTTGTCAAGGAGAAGTGGAAGCTCAGAGAGACAGCTGGGAAACCTGACTCATTGCAGCTACCTTGCAAAGGTCATTAGGTATTAGGAATGTGCTGAACACCACCCAATAGTAAATGCACTTTAAGAAACACTAACAGTGGCCAGCCACACAGGAGGTACTGGAGTTTTGGGCAAGTTCAGTGGAAAACAAAGTGTCTCATCTGTGGAAAAAACATGACATGGGTGAACCATAGATTAAATGCCAACCTCACTGCCAGTTTCAGTCAGAAAGTGATTACAGGTTAAATCATGTGTCTTGTGAATATTTTTATTTACCAGAACTAATAATGTTTTCCTGTAAAATGAATCCTAAAATGCAATTGTTGCTTGGGATGGCAACATCAGCTATCAGTTTGGGATTCATCTGCTCTCTTCAGGTCAGAAGCTTGCTCTCCCTTAAGGAGTTACTTCCAAAAATAATGCAAACATTTTATATGCTTGTCTTCAGGATTAATGTGTTTGTCTGTCTGGGTGCAAGAAGCTTCTAACAAACTCAGTTCCTCTGGAAATGTCAGTGGCAAGCCTAAGATGTGGTGTTTATCCTCTCAACAGACTGACTTGCACCCAAACAACCATGCAAACAGTGCCTTAAAGTGGCAAAGCATTTGCAGTTATGAACAAACTATTTTAAAAGAGGGTGCATTTCACTGGCTATCAAACTAGAACAGAACAGGCTTTTTTATATTGTTCACTACCAAAGGCGATACTGCTGATTTTGCTGCAATAGAAACAGACAAAACTTTGCTTTCTGCTCAACCATACATAAAATAATATTTCTTATTTCAGACACTGTTTTCCACCAGATTCAGACACGCTGCCTTCTCCGTTTGTTCTTCATTCCCGCCTAAACCAGCATAACACATGCTGCTTGACTCATCAGGAGCCACAGTGTCACCACCATCCTAAGCGCCTATGTGAGGAACTGACAGCAAAGGCCTGGTGTCCTCCAGGGTAAGATGCAAAAAGTACAGCCAGGCTTTTTGTTTGCCTATTACTTAGGTGGCATCAAACCCCTCCCTGGCATCAGCAGCCCCAGAGTAGATTCCACAGCCCTGAGCAGCTAGGAGATGCTGATACTCGCCAGCTGAGGGTCTTCATTCTTTTAGTGAATCTTAAACATGCAAAGCTTTTTGTCACTGGTTTGTCATGTATTAGCATAAATGGATAAACAGGATTTCTTCCGACTGTCCTTTCAGGAAATCATTGTAGATGACCAAACTGGTGGCCTTCTATGATGAGGCTACAGAACTGATGGACAGGGGTAGAGCAGCTGGTGTCATATACCTGGACTTGTGCAAAGCATTTGACACTGTCCCACATGACATCCTTGTCTCTAAATTGGAGAGACATCAATTCGATAGGTGGACCATTCGGTGGATAAAGAACTGGCTGGATGGCCGCGTGCAAAGAGTTGCTCTCAATGGCTCAATGTCCAGCTGGAGACCAGTAATGAGTGGTGTCCCTCAGCGATAGGTGTTGGGACCGGTCTTGTTCAACATCTTTGTCAGTGACATGGACAGTGGGATTGAGTGCGCCCTCAATAATTTTGCCAATGACACCAAGCTGGGTGGTTTGGTCGATAATGTTGGAGGGAAGGAATGCCATCCAGAGGGACCTTGACACGCTTGTGAGGTGGGATGATGCCAACCTGATGAAGCTGAACCATGACAAGTACAAGGTCCTACACCTGGGTCAAAGCTATCCCAGGCACAGCTCCAGGTTGGGCAGAGAAGAGATTGAGAGCAGCCCTGCGGAGAAGGACTTGGGGGTCTTGGTCAATGAGAAAATCAACATGAGCCGGCAGTGTGTGCTTGCAGCCCAGAAAGCCAACCGTATCCTGGGCTGCATCGAAAGGAGTGTGACCAGCAGGTCGAGGGAGGTGATCCTGCCCCTCTACTCTGCTCTTGTGAGACCTCACTTGGAGTAT
>JANRGW010035991.1:0-23445 GCA_024733675.1 Psilopsiagon aymara
CCCCGGCAGCAGCGGGAGGGACCCCGCCGCCAGCCAGGAAATTCCGCATTGGTTCCCGTGACGGCGGGCCAGGCTCCGGGGGCCGCGCCCCCCACCGCGGGCAGCACCCCCCCGACGGGCGCGGGGTCCTCCGGGTGGGCAGCGCCGAGGAATGTGCGGAGGGATTCCCAACGGGAAGGATGAGAGGTCCTGGTTCCCAGCTCAGCGCGGGGCTCCGGTGGCTCCTGGGGGTCTCGTGGCTCTGGCGTGAGGATGGCCCCGGGGTCCGGCAGGCCCTGGGATGTGGCAGCCCCAGCGGTGCAGCAGCGTCGGGATTCAGCCAGCCCGGGGTTCCGGCAGCCCTGGGCGCCCAAGGGCCCTGGGATTGGGCTGTCTTAGGTGGCCAACAACCCCAGGGTTCATCCGCCCTGGGATGTGGCAGCCCCAGCTGCTCTCCGGGGAGACCTCAGAGCAGCTCCAGTGCCTAAAGGGGCTGCAGGAAACCTGGAGAGGGGCTTTGGCCAAGGGCCTGTAGGGACAGACCGAGGGGAATGGCTTTAACTGCCAGAGGGGAGACTGAGATGAGCTCGTGGGCAGAAGCTCTTCCCTGTGAGGGTGCTGAGGCGCTGGCACAGGGTGCCCAGAGAAGCTGTGGCTGCCCCATCCCTGCAGTGCTCAAGGCCGGGCTGGACACAGGGGCTTGGAGCAACTGCTCTATGGGAGGTGTCCCTGCCTGTGGCAGGGGTTGGAACTGGATGAGCTTTAAGGTCTCTTCCAACCCAAACCATTCCATGATGATTCTATGATTAAAGAAAAATCCCTCTCAAATCTGACAGAAGCTGATGCTGCTCAGCTCCTGCCTTCTGCTTTGTTTACATCTCATGGATTATTATTCTTTTTTCTGGCTCAGCAAATGCAGAAATGTGCCCGTGCACACCACCCGTGCTCTCTTAGCAGTGCTGCTGTGCTGAACGTGGTGGTGCACCTGCGGTCAGGGCGTTGCATCACCCAGCCCCAGCAGAGCCGGTGCTGCCTGTGGTGCAGCTGTGAATGGGGGTCTTACTGTGCGCCGGTGCACGGACTGCCCTTCATCTTTCACACCGTGCTCAAAGCAGCATGAAGCACCCGTTGGTGGGGAAAAAGAGGTGAGACAACACCTGTAAGCTGGTGTTATAAAATCATAGAATCCCAGGTGGTTTGGGTTGAAGAGACCTTAAAGCTCACCCAGTTCCAACCCCCTGCTGTGTGCGGGGACACCTTCCATAGAGCAGGTTGCTCCAAGCCCCTTCCAACCTGGTCTTGAATGCTGCCCGGGATGGGGCAGCCACAGCTTCTCTGGGCAGTGTGTGCCAGCGCCTCAGCACTCTCACATTGAGGTTTTTTTCCCCCTCTTCTTACCTGCACTGTTCCAAGTAACCTCGCGTCCCTTTCCAAGTACCTGTGACTCTTATCCACTGGTAAAACTGCTGAGAGCAGCTGAAGGAACAAGGGCATTTGCCCTATGCTGTGGAAGACCTAATTCTTAATCACAGTCTTGTGTTAGCTTTGCCAAACATCAAGCTAACGATGAATCTCTGTCGAAGCTGGAAGTTGTTTCTAATGTGTTCATTTTTCAAGAAATAAGTGAACCCATAAGAATTCCCTGCATTTCCCTCTGCGGGATGTAACATCAGTCATTCCATCACTCCTAGGAGTAAACGAGCTCCCTACTGAGTTATTCATGAGCAATCCTCAGCCAGGCTGATGTATATCTGATCTCTTCCTGAGGAATAAATCAAGCATCTCCCTTCATGCTGAGCGCTGGCACATCACAGAATTCTCTGGGACTCTGCAAAGCAGAAAAGAATCAGCCCAAGCCCGTATCTGTCCCACATCCCCAATGAGGTTGGTTTAGCTCTTAAACCAGCTCCCCCCATTCTGCCTCTGAGCCCTGATGCTCTTCTATATTCCGCCTCCTAAAACTCATTTTCTGTCCTGCCCATACATAATAAATCATGATCAGGCAGGATATAGCACACTGCACTACATCTCTGTCTGGTTGCATCACTCGATCCCGAGGGCTTTCTTCTTGTTCCCTTCTCAATGCTCTGCTGTATGGGTTGTATCGACAGCAGGTGAACAGACTGTAAGTAGTTGGGGCTAATAGCCAGCTTCACTGTGAATCATTTTGTGTGCTCTGGGGTGAGTAAAACACTTGGGAGCAGAAAGAACAGCTTCTACTAATGGGACTGGTAGGAGTAAGATGTATGCTCTCAACCTAAAAGTAACTTACCTTTAGGTTGAGGGGTCACAACTGGAGCTCTGCAGCAGTGGTGCATCAAGATTGACCCCTCCAGGGTATCAGTCCTCCTGCTGCTACTTCTGCTTTTATAGGGTGCATTTGATATGCTTACTAAATGCACGAGTTTGAAGGACATCACCACTGAGAGGTTCTAAGCCAGATGAATCCCCTGTCTATGAATGTGCAGGTACCTTGTAGGTGCTGGGTGAAGGAAGAGCTTTGAAACATCCTACTCAAAGCTGGGAGGCCTGGGAGGATGATCTGGAATAACAGCCACGCTCAATTAGCAAGAAAACTGATGCTAAGGAGGATGAGAAGCGCTTCCTTAACAGTGGAGGAAGGGGATAGTGGTGGGAAAGAGGGAAGAGAAGGGGAAAGTGAGAAGAGAAGGGGAAATCAGAAAAAAAGAAGAGCCATGTCCAAACACTGAGTCTGAAAGGGAATATTCATGCTGGAGTGTGACATGGGCCAAAATGCTGATGATGCACTGGGGGAGGCAGCTGTGATGGGCAGGAAACAGCCACCCTAGCCCTGTCTAAGGAGGTACGAAATGAGCCTTGACACGCTTCAGGGCTTTAGAGGCAGAAAATCCCCAAGAATTCCAAGCTTTTTTGGATGTTTTCATGAAAATACAATGCTGTTAACCCGTTTGGGCTGGGCTTTTTCTGAGCGACACACTCTAGAACAAGCCTAGCCCACAGCAGGGGTTGCAACTAGATGATCTTGGAGTACTTTGGAACCCAAACTGTTCTATTTTTCCATAAAACCAGGCTCACATTCTTTCTGCATTTGATTGGAGCCAACGTGGGATGTATAGGCAGCTATACCATCATCCTGAGGCCAATCCCTTCTGTGTCACACTGTCTCGCTGAAAGTTTGCAGTGGAAGAGTGGATAATGCGCATTGTCTGTGATTCCTTTTCCCTCACAGGCTTCCAAAACAGATCAGAGGGGTAAAGGCTTTTCTAAAAGGGTAATTATTCACAAGGAAGTGGATTCTCATGAAACATGCAAGGTGTTAGTGAGTAAGAAAGGTGCTTTAACCAAAATGTGTTTTCTCAGGGGCTTTGTTATGGGTGAAATGAAGGGAGCAGCAGAATGCTCCAGCCCAGGCCCCAGCCCTTTCCGGGGGGGTGGGAGGGTTGGGGGGAGAGTTCAGCCTCCCACCCCAGGGGTGAAGGGGTTGTTTTCATAGTGCTTGGAGAGGAGAAAAAGATTTCTGTGGCTTTAGACAGTGATTTATTTATTCACGTTCCCAAGCTCAGTAATAATGTGTTTGTTAAGGAGAGGTGTCTTTATCGGACCCATATATTGAAGTTTTCTTTAAAATCAAGTATGCTGTAGCAATACGCTGTGGTTTTGTGCTTCCCAGCCCAGTGATTATGAAAAGTGAGGTTTTAAGCCCATTTCTCAAGCTAGCCCAGCAGTTCCTGCTGGGTCGAAGCCCGGTTCTTTACTGTCCTTAGTTCAGCCTGGATTGCAAAGGGCTTTTCATCTGTGTAAGCCTCCCATTCTCAGAGAGAGCAGCACCTCTGAGATGAGATCAGTCCCATAGGCTGGAAATGAGGTGCTTAATCGAGTTTTTAAAATTCCTAATGTTTTAAAGTTGTTTGAGAAACCCTTTGTATATTTAAGGTTCCTTCTGGATTTAGTGGCAGGGGGTGATCCAGGTCGGGAAAGGCAGAACGAAGGAGGGGAGTGGGCTTCTGCACACTCTTCAGCCCAAGGCAGGAATCTTTGTGTTTCAGTGAATATACTGCAGGCAAAAAGCAAGTGAGGGATTTGGGCCTAAAAAAGGAAAAAAAAAAAACCCAAACCCACATCTTTTCTTTACACTATAATTTCTCTACCAGTCTAGCCAAAGGCAGGAGCCAGGGTAGGTGGCGATTGAAGAGGCAGATTGAACATCCTCTAACAGATAGACTTTATTGAGTACATGCACAACTAAGCAAAGCAAAACAAAGCAGTGATGTCCAGGCTCCAAAAGCAAGATCTCACCAGTGTGCTGGCCAGACTCACTGGGAGTCTTGGGAACCTGGAGATAGATGCTGCAAAGGTCCGTGTGGATTCAGCTCCTTTAAGTCCAAGATCATTACGTTCTGCTCATCTTTTATCATCTTTCCAAGTCTGTGAGGCTGCTAACACCCCTGCCATCTTCAGTGAGTTGTTTCCAAGCTCCAGCAGGATGTTCCCTTCTCTTTTACTTCCAAAGACACAGTCCTTGGGTTTTCTTTTCCCCTTTTCTGCTTAAGGAGTTTTAAATCACACAAGAGCAGCATCTTGACATTAGCGTGTGAGAATGAGAGGTTCAAACACAATAGTTACTTATTATATTATTACTTATAATAGTTACTTATGCTAACTTTTGCTTTTTTACTGTGAGGGTGATGAAACACTGGTGCAGGTTGCCCAGAGAGGCTGTGGAGTCTCCATCTGTGGAGATAGTCAAAACCCAGCTATATACAGCCTGGGCAGTCTGTTTTAGGGGGCCCTGCTTGAGCAGAGGGATTGGACTTGATCATCTCAAGAGGTCTTTTCCAACCTCTACCATTCTGTGATTCGTGCCAACCGCAGGCTGCTTGGCCTGCCCTTCCCTCCTGGATGGCCCTCTTATATCAGAGGAGGCCATCCCTCACATCAAGGTCTGGCATGGCATGTGTCCCCACCGCTCAACGCCTACTGGGTTGCAGCCAACAGCGGAGCTAAAGGTTCTTCTTGGTGGCAAACACAGAGGCCAACCCAGTCTTGCCCTTGACTATGGTAGGAGGCGTTTGGCCAGCCTCAGTCCTTGCACCTCTCCGTCAATGCAGAGTTTCACCTGCCTCATCCTGTAACAAGTCACTCCCATGGCAAAGCACACACAGATTTGCATTAGCAGTATAACTACTACAGGGTGCAGCAGCGTGTTGAAGATGCTAGTGGCAGTGGGGGACCAGCCAAAGAAAATTTCCCACCAGTGATGTTCGCCCACCCTCTTAATTCGTTCCATTACCTGCTTTATAACACTACCATCATGATGTACCGTTATTAGGATCTTTCTAGCTTCTGCCTTAGCATTTTCTAGCAGCTGCTGTAAATTTGCATGCTCTAACATCTCTTTTACAAGTGACAGATCCATACCGATAGGGGTTGGGGTTATACTACGATACAAGGTGTAGTTTCTTATTAGCAACTGGCTAGTGAATACAGGTGGTTTATACACAAAATCACAGCCTCTAATAATAGCTACATTGCAAGCACACATATTTGAGTCGTTAAACATGCTCTGGTTATAGACTTCATTGATTTGCACATATTTACACATTGTTCTGAAGCACACGCACCCTTTCCCTACATACACCAACATGGTCTTATTGCTGCTCTGGGGATTGATCTCAAAGTGGCACACCCCCTCTCTGGTGTCAAAGCAAACGTCACTTGCCTTAAGGGCATCATCTTCACATATGAATCCCAGCCCCCTTTCCAAAATGCAGGCTTCCAAATCTACCGACTGCCATTTCCCATCAGAGACCCTCGCCCACATGCGATGGTCCAGGGGGTAGACCACAGACCCATTTGTGTTAATCCCCAGGGCCACAACGGGGTAGACCTTTTCGATGTGAGCCTCTGTCACAGTCAGGACGTAGGTGATGACTGCATTGAGGACCTGGTCGTGGGTGAAGTTGACAAGCCTCCACCAGGCTTGGAGCTCCCGCTCCTTCTCTGTGGCCGCATCCCACACGATCTTTCGGATCTCGGTGGGGAGGATTCCATTGTCCCCATCTCTCAGGATACCTGCAACGACACTCTGCACCCACATCTGGGCCTGGATGCAGCTAAGAGCAAGAGAGACGTTATTTTGTTCAATGCCCAATGCTCTCAACAGCACCTGGTGGTCTTTCTCATTTATTTGTTCCCAGGTAGGCAACACCTCTGACACGAGCCACTGCCCCATCCCAAGGCTGGCCAGGGATGAATTCAGGGGGTTGAGGAGCCCCTGCATGCCCGAGGTGACAGCCTCCAGCTTGTTGGTCAAAACCTCAACGTTCATAGTGTTGAGGACCCCCAGCCCAGCACCTCCTCCTCCCAGTGCTGTGGCCAGCAGGTCTCTCCTGGCCCGGGTGCCCTGGATGGAGCGGCTGTGGAGCCATGCCAGCCAGCCCGTGTGGAGCGTGGAGAGGAAGGGGGCACAGTGAGGTCTGACAGATGAAATGTTAACGGTGGACAGGGACAACACCACCTTCTTCAGTGATCGGACAGGCCCCGTCAACAGCTCTTGGATGTGATTTTGCTTGACTACGTAAGGGCCTATTTTGGAAATGAAGGGGCGTAAGGCAGTAATGATGGTAAACTCCTTCTTAAATCCATCAGGACCTCCTATCCACCACTTCCCTCCAAGTTCAGGGGACATGTCTATGCTCAGGCTTCCTCGACACCATACCTGGAGGTTTATGACCAGGTGTGGACAGATTCCATAATCCTTATTATACCATGAAGCTTCTGCACCTAATTCAGATCTATTAAGCATTTTGGGCTCACGGAGGCATTTTACTGGCATGACCCACTTGCGGCCATCAGGGGCAGTGACGGTCATGATGGTGCCGTCAATTTGCATTGGGTCGGTTACACTTTCTTGGGAATATTCACTTTCCAGTTTTACCTGGTTGCCAACTTCAGCAGATGGGGCTGCGTGCCAGGCCAAGAAATGGCACTTGGAGATCTTGACGGCAGCAAAGGAGTGTGTCACGGTGCTAATCTTGAATTTAAAGGACAGCCCCACGCTGTTCTGTGCCCAGAGGCAGACCACAAACACTGGCTGGACCAAGGTAAAATTACACCAACAGTCCCATTTTTCTACAGCACAGCTCTTTTTCTGAGTCTTCTTACTGCTCACTTCGGTTACGGAGATCTGAGTTACTCGCTGGTGAGTGGATCCATTGATGACCCTGCACCCTACCTTTATGTGTTGCCCCACCGTCCCCAGCAGCTGTGGAAGTCTGTTTGTGCTATCCCAGCTCCATTCATTTTCCAAGTACACCTCCGACCCGTGCATCACCACCGTTGACAGATTTAGGCCTTTGTTAGAATTTAATCCCATGCTTCCTGTGTATTTTATGTGAGCTTGAGACCAGGGCCAATCGGTCTCAGGTTTTGTGTATCTCCTAACCCTGTGCTGGACCCGTGTGTCAAGATGCCTTTCTAAGTGGGAACGACTGACTTTTTGCCTGGGGTGCTGATGGGTTGGTTGAGTGCATTGGGTGCTCAGGGCTATGCACATACCAGAGAGCAAAGCAAATCCTGCAACCACAAATCTGAAAGCATTTTCCCCATAGCGCAAGCAGGGCTGGTGACGGCACGAAGCTCGCCCTTCCCGCTGGTCACAATCGCCTTCCATTTTCCTTTATCTGCAAAACATAAACAAGACGGGCTCTCCAGCCCCGTTAGTTTCCCTTCCATGCTTTTAATTGTGAAGAATGGAACCACTTTTCCCTCCTTTTTGCCCCCTTTCTGATTTCTACCTGGTACATGGAGGGGCTGGCCTTGTTCACCACCCTAATGGGCCCCATCCACTGGGGTTCAAGCACCTGGTTCTTCTCTCTAACCTCCCGATACATCACCAGGTCGCCTGTGTTCCACTCCATGGGGCGCAGCAATGCTCCCAGCTGCTTATCCATCTTGGGGATGTTGGTGTCCTGCCCCGAGGCAAGCTGGTGGTACGCAGCCAGCACGGTCCTCAGTATGTCCTGGACCCACTTGTCCATCAGCACACGGGGCTGCACTTCATCCGGTGGCTCCCCTCTTTGCCACCAGTGTCCCAGCAGCTTCGGGTCTCCTGCAGGAGGCAGCTTCTGGGGAGAAGGGGCTTGAGATGCCATTGTCCCCCGTAGGGCCAGCAGGACCAGTGGGAGCTTCTGATCCCAGTCTTTCCTTTGGCTCACCAGCTTCCTCAGAGCTGTCTTCAGGGGTTGGTTGGGTGCCTCTGCCGAGTCAGGCTTCTGGAAATGCCCGGTGATGTGAAGCTTCTGCTTGATGCCCAGGGCCTGGCACACCCCTTTTGTGACTTCTGTGATGAAGCGCTGGCCTTGGTCCGAGTCAATCTCCTTTGGGACTCCCCAGCGTGATAAGACGTGCTCTACCAGGATATTAGCGGTTGCGCTGGGTGTGTTGTTTCGAGCTGGAAATGCTTCCACCCAGTTGGTGAAGGTATCACTGATCACTAAGCAATACCTATTGCCTTGGGCTGTTTGGGGCAAAGGACCGATAAACTCCATCTGCAACTTGCTCCATGGCCCAGAAACCCTCTGATGACCCAGGAGGGCCTTGGTCTTTTTGATGTCAGGATTGTTGGCCGCGCAAGTCAAGCAGTTGCTGACATACCTCTCCACATCCTCTCTCATCTCAGGCCACCATCCAGCACTCTGCAGCCTCACCATGGTCTTGTCTGTCCCCAAATGCCCTTGCTCATGAGCCAGAGCCACCAGCTCTGTCCGAACCAGCTCAGGCACCACCCAGACTGGGAAGTCTGCCCCCTCCCTCCTTGCCAGGACCAGACCAGAGACATCCTTCCACACCTTGCACCCTTTATACACCCTGCCCTGCGCTAACTCTCGAATGCTGGGGTCTTGTGCCTGCAAGCCCGGCAGGTCCACCCTCTCCCAGTGTCTGCTGGGAGCCACCAACATGGAGGTATTCTCCATGGGCTTGCTGGTCTTCCACATCAGCCCTTCCTTTGCACCTTGCTTGGCTTTAGCATCCGCCTCCTTGTTCCACTTGGCCTCCTCTGTTCCCTTTTTGTGCCCCTTCACTTTAATGATCTGGGTCGGGTGCGCTCTCTGCTCCGCCAGCCTCGCGAGGTACAGCAGCTTTTTGGCATAGGTGACAGGTTTGCCATCAGCAGTCTGCATGTCCCTCTCCCTCCAAAGCGGCAACCACTTGAGTGCTGCTCTCACCATCCATCCCGAGTCTGAGAACACGGCCAGGGGCCGATCTGCTGCTGTGTTCTCAAGGGCGGCCGTCACAGCCACCAGCTCAGCAGCCTGGATGGAGTGAGGCAGGCACTTCCCCTTCACTACCTCCCCGGTACCCTGGTTGACCGCAGCGTAGCCTGTGTAGGGTACCCCTTGCTCGTAGTAGTTGGACCCGTCTACGAACCACACGACGTAGCCTCTGTCCTTGGCCTCCTGCAGGCTGAGGCTGCTCTCAAACAGGGGTGCCCGGCGCAGCTTGGGCTCAACCAGGAGACCCCCTGGTTCCTCCACATCCCTTTCTCCACTGATCACCACCCTGTAGGCACCAGGTGAGGGGTACCCAGGGACCCTCTTGTCGGTCAATGCCAGCGCCCAGTTGGCCATTCTGGGGCAGCACAGGGGATCCTCGTCCGCCTTCTCCGACAAGAGATACGTCACTGGAGCAAGGGAGGTCCTCAGCAGCACTGGTGCTGAGCCCACCAGGTACTCCCAGTGCTGCAGAGCCCAGGTCAAGGCTAAAACCTCCCTCTCGTATTCACTGAACTGCTGCTCAGCCGGTGTCAGCAGGCGCGACGCGTGGGCAACAGGGAGGAGATGGGCACCTTGCCGCTGGCCCAAGGTAGCCTGCAGCCCCCTGCCCGTGCTGGCCAGCTGGAGGACATAGGGTCTGTCCCCACAGGGACGCACCAGCACAGGGGCTTGTGCCACGCTCTCCTTTAGGGACTTCACCGCCTCATCCTGCTCTGGCCCCCACTCCCAGGGGGTGTCCTTCTTCAGGAGGTGGCAAAGGGGGGCAGCTTTCTCTGCATAACCCTCCACAAACTCCCTGCAGAACCTTAGGAGAGCCAGGAAGGACCTCAGGGTGGTGGCATCGGCTGGCGCCGACACCTTCTGTATTAGCTGGACCCTCTGCTTCTCCAGCGAGCGCCCCTCCTCCCCTAGGGTCACCCCCAGGTAGGAAACCTCCTTCCAGCATAGCTGGGCTTTCATGGGGCTGATCTTGAAGCCTGTCTTCTGCACAGCCTCCAGCACCTCCGCCAGCGCCTCCAGGTTCTCCTCCTTTGTCCGGGTATGGATGAGGATGTCACCAGCACAGGACATCACGCTGTCCCGGTGGCTGAGCTTCTCCCACATCCTCACCACGTGTGTGTGGCAGATGGCAGAGGTGTTCTGGAAGCTCGGGGGCACTCTGGTGAAGGCAAATTGCCGTCCTCGGATGGTGAAAGCAAACTTATGCCAGCATTCGGGATGCAGGGGGATGGCAAAGGATGGGCTGGTGAGGCTGAGCACCGAGAACCACTCTGATCCCCGGGAGATGGCTGACATGATGCCAGGGTACCTGGCCACCGTGGAGGTCTGCAGTGGGGTGACACAGTGCAGGGCACTGAAGTTGACTGTCAGCTTCCATGTTTTCCCATCAGCTTTCCTCAAGGGCCACACTGGGGCGTTGCTGGTGCTCTGCAGCTCCACCAACACCCCCTGCTCCAGCAAGGTTTTGACTGTGCCCCACAGGCTGGCCTCAGCCTCAGCCGGGTACCAGGGCTGCGGCTGAGGAGGGGGATCCGGCCCTTTCACTGCTACAACAGCATCAATCTGCCCGCAATCCAGCTTGCTCCTTGCCCAGACCTGGGGGAACTGCTCTGTGACCCGTTTCACTCTTGGTTCCCACTCAGGGTGGACCAGGAGCTCGGGGGCTTTCACTGACATCACCCTATGGCTTGCTGGGATGACGGACACATCACTTTGGGGGCAGTGCAACAGCGCTTGGTTTGCCAAGTCCACCATCACCCCCATCTTTGTCAGGGTGGAGATGGCCAAAACACCCGTTTTTTCCCCTTTCATTTCCATTTTCCCAAATTTCTCAGACCCTTTGGCAGTGCCAATTTCAAAGGGTACGGGCCCTGTGAAGGCCACTGAGGATTTTTGGCCGTTTGGCCCCATCAGGTCAATAATTTCACAGGTTTGGAAGATCCTGGCTTCGCCAGGGGCCAGATTCAAAATGGAATAAGTGGCACCAGTATCAATTCTCATCACTTGTCCAAGCACCCCTCCTCCAATAGTTACATCAACTATCAGGCGCCCCCATGCATCGGTCTTAATCGGTGCCACAAAGAGGGGCGATGCGGGTGCCTGGCAGCCCTATTGCTGAGCCTTAGACCCTGGGTCGATGGGGTTGGAGCTGCTGTGCTTTTTGGCCTCGTGCAGGGCCAGTTTACGGAAGAGCTCCGCATCCGGCAAGCCGTCGATGTCCTCCTGCTTCTCATACTTTATCAAGCGCTTCCGCAGCTCGGCGCGCCAAGGGTTGGACTTCTGAAACCTCAGCCCTTGCTGGTTCTCCTTCCCTGGACCGCCCTTGCCGTCGGGATCTTTCCGGTTGTCCCCTTGCATTTTTCTCATCCCTGCGTTTTGGTAGGACATGGCTGAGGTTTTCCCTTTCTTCCCCCCTGGCATGTACCCCGGGAACGCCTGCTTCTGCAGCTCAAAGTTCTGGGTCAGGATCTGCTCCAGCTCCATCAATGGCTTTCTAGCTGCATCCCCACCAGCGATCACCCGCAGTGGGGGGGTCAACCCCACCACCAATGGCTCCTTGAACTCAGGCCTGTCAAAATCAACGGGGGAATCCTTCGACCCGGGCAGCCCAGCCATCTGATAGAGCATCTTTTTACGGTTAACATAAGCATCGGGCCGCTCCTCGGGGTTTTGCTTCTCCTGGTGGAACAGCACTAAGGGATTAATCTCTGGGAAGAACACCTTGAGCACGGCCAACTGGACATCACCGATGTCCTGGACATTTCCCATCTGCACATCCCCCGGCAGCGCAGCGAAGTCATCTGGTTTCATGCATTTCCTCACCACGTCTATCAGGTCACTCACTAAGTTGCCACTCTGGCACCGGGGCAGCCGCTGAGCCCTGGACAACCAGTTCACCGCTGTCTCCTTTGTCAATGGCCCCAGCATCTTCCCCACTGTCTTGAGCTGCTCGGGGGTGAACCAGAGCACAGCCCTGTTGGTGTCTATGGCCTGCAGAGGCCCTTGGCTGGCTGGCTCATCAGAGGGGCTCTTTTTAGTTTTGGAAGCCTCCACCACCCCTCCTTGGATCTGACACATCTCCTCCCGCAAAGGAGCATAAGGGGATGGCCTGGTGGGGCCGTTGGCACCCCACACATCATCCTCATAGTCATAGTGGGGCGGGTGCGGGTCCAGGGAGTCCTCTCCCTGGCTATTCCCAAACCGGCCCCTCTTGCCTTGGATGGCAGCCACAATGCCCCTCGACACCCCCAGCTCTGCCTGCAGCTCCTGGATCTTGGCATGGCACACTTTGTGATCGGGACCGGTGCCGCGGTCCCGCTGGACATCCTGCAGGACCGCCCGCACCGCGCTCTGCGCATCTTGGGTCTCCCCTATCCATTTGCCAACCTCCTTCTCCAGCTCCTCCGTTTTCAGCTTCTCATAACCCAGCTTGCTCTCCAGCCGGGTGATCTCCACCGCGCTCCGCAGGGAGTCCCCGCACAGACCCTGCACCTCCGCACGCAGGTTGTCCACCTGCACTTTGAGCTCACCCTTAGCCTGCTCCAGATTCTGCACGTTCTCAAGAGCCTCCTTCAGCAACTTGGACAACTCCCTGCCCACCATCAACAACCCCTGCAAAGCCGCTCGCTTCTTGCATTTGTTTGTGGGTTTGGGCTTTTTGGACTCCTCCGACCAGCTCTCCCATTGCTGGCAGAGCTGCTGGTATGCCTCCGGGCCCTGGAAGGACCCTGGGGACCAAACCGGAGGGAGACACTTCTGGAGCACAAACTGCTCCAGCTTCCAGTTGCTAACAATATCGGTCATCATAGTGATGGGGACAAGATGCGAGACGGCTCCTTCTCAGGGTGAAACTACCCTAACATACACCACCAACCCACCCGCAGAGGAAAGCTGCAGCCTCACAACACAAAAGCCCCCCAAAAGCCACTCAAAAGCCACCCAAAAGCCACCCAAAAGCAGGGGTGGGGGATGTAGAACCTGGTAGCAGGGGAAAGGGAAGGTAGGGATGAGGGGCAGTGGCCACCGTGACCCACCGGGGTCCCCGGGAGGGGAAGGGGAAGGGATGTGGGAAGGGGTGAAGCGGAGCAGAGGTATATAGGACCCCAGTAATAAGATCTCACCAATCCTTGGATGGATCCTGGCCGTCCTGGGGAGCTGGAGAGAGACGAGGCAGAGTTCCGGTCGGTTGAAACCCCTTTAAGGTTAAGGTGGTCGCAGGGTCTCAACCTGCTGGTTTTTATAGCCATGGCGGGTCGGTTTTGGGGGCTGATAATGCCTGTGTTTACTTCTATGCCGGGTCTCCCTCCTGCATGTGTTTCATCTCTCCCCCTGTCTTCCCAAGGCCACCATCCTTGTTTTCCCTTATCCTTTTTGGCACTGATTAGGGAAGCAGGTGCTCTGCCCTTTATCTATTTGGGGGGGGGCCAGGATTAATCAGGATCACTTATGCTAACTTCTGCTTGCACCAAGTGCCCTCAAGAGGGAGAGCTGGAGCTTTTCCCCTTAGCATCCATTCTCCCCATTGCCCCCAATGGCCCCCCCACCTGCTGTACACCCCATTAGCACCCTGATTTTGGGGGGAGATCACACTCAGAGTTCACATTTGACATCTGTAACACACATGGCTCCCCCTAAACCTCCCCCCCAAGCACAGGGGGGAGATGAAATGGAAGGAAAATCACACAGCTCCTCATTTAGATCCATTTGGGCACATGGAGTTCAAGAGCAGCATTTTTCCATGCCACAAAACGGCTCTCCACACGCTGGTGTGTACCTGGGGGTACCCCGTGATGCGCCAGGGACCTCAATTGTGATATTGCATCAGCTGAATTACAGCTGTAAATCTGCACCTGCAGAAGGCAGTCGGAGCCCCCAACCTCACCCTACAAACCACATCTTAGAGCAGTTTAGAACAGAGAACTTGACCCACTTGATTGTTCTACCTGCTATTACACTAACCCAGTGAAATGCTTCATTTTCATCACTGCTTTTCCCCCTAATGAAATACTGCAGAAGCTGCATCCTTCCCTGGAATAAATCATGTTGGAAATGTGGCTTGCTGAGTCCTGAGGAGTTTCCACCCAGCAGCCCGTTATTCCCAAAGGGCCCTCATTTCCAGTTACTGCAGTACTGGCTGTGATGGACCAGGCTTGAAGCTGAGCAGCCTTCCCCAATCCCCAAAATCAGCTTTTGTAGCCCCAAAAGCACAGAGGGGCTGGATTTTCCCTTATTTATTGGGAACTGTTTCTCCAGCCTGGCATTTACAGCTGCAATTACCTCTGCTGCAACGGAGATGAAACTTCAGCCAGGTCCTGCTTCTTGTCTGTAGATCCCTTTCTTCTACCCCAGTGCTTTGATCCAGCCCCCCAAAACCAA
Source organism: Psilopsiagon aymara (assembly GCA_024733675.1). Lineage (NCBI taxonomy): Eukaryota > Metazoa > Chordata > Aves > Psittaciformes > Psittacidae > Psilopsiagon > Psilopsiagon aymara. The sequence continues at coordinate 14,613 of JANRGW010035991.1, forward strand.
ACACTTTGCTGTAAGAAACACATCATAGGGGACACAAGAAAGAGCCAGAACTGTAATGACGCTGGCAAAAGGATGGGGAATTCGTGTCAGGATTAGTGCACGGGTTGCAGGCTGAGAAACAGAAGAGGGGCTGTTTTCCCCTGGGATGGCCCATAGGGCAAGCACCGAGCTGGGGCAGGGAGTTGGTTGGGCTGGGGGCTGGGGTCGATGTCTGTCATTTCATAAAAAGAATAAATCCCCCCTAGAAATTGTGCACGTGAATAACTCAAATACACCAAAATTCATCGATCCCCCCCACCTTGGACCAGCCATGAGCCAAACATTCGTGATTAGGAGCCGCTGTACCCCAGCAAGGTCACCAACAAACCTTGTTTGTGCTAACAAATCAGTTCAACTGACACCGGGTTTTACTCCCCTGTCCTCTTCCCAGGACACCAGCCCCAAACAGTGTGGGGATGTTATAAACAGCAGCTGCTCTCCTGCACCTTCCCTCCACGGTTTATTTTTGTTGGTGATAAAGCTGCCAGACAATGGGGTCCCACCTCCGGAACGTTTTCTCTTAGGAGCAATGCCGAGCCCTGAGAACTGTCTGGACAGTGGGAAATAGCTCAACTGCATATAAACAACATCTTCAAAGCAAACCTAAGAATTAAGCCCTGTTTCAGCACATACACTATGCTTTTACATTGCAGATATTCCCTTTTCTTTCCATAGGAGAAACCCTATAGGTAAAAGCACTGCAGGAAAGCATCTCTAAAGCTGCTGTAATGTGCTGGGGAATCATCCAAAGCCAAAATACCTGCTTAGAAAACCCAGTGTCCCCAGCCCTGCAGCAGCCCAGCGTAATGTGCCCCATGTCTGGGCTTTTAATGGTGACAAAAGCCACCTCTATGTGCACTTTGGACCTGGCCAGGAGGCCAGAAGACACTCGAGGTGACAGCAGGAGTGAGAAAAGGGGGACGCAGCCATTGCTGCAACCAGGGACATCAGGCTCAGGTCACAACTACACTGTGGGGATAAAGAGCAAATACACTTGCGGTGGCAATTCTCATATTAAGCACATGCACCCCCCAAAAAGAGATCTTTATACCCATTCTGGAGAGGTCCCAGTTTGGGGGTGATGTGAAACTAAAGGGGAAAGGTGTGCAGGAGGTGAGGAGGGGAGAGGCAGAGTTTGCTGCACCCCGTGCCAGGGCCTCAGCTCTGGGGAACATGAGCTTTTAAGCAGGGAAATGTGTTTGAAGGCACTAAAAGTACTTCCTCCTGCCAGGAAAGAGTTAAGGAGGGATTCAGCTGAGCCCTTCGTGGCAAGGCTTTCCGGCTAGCAGCCTGCTTGGGCAGGAAACTGCTCAAAACTGAAATGGGGAGGGGATGTGTTAGAGCAGCGTGGGGCAATGTGGTACAGCACAGACCAAAACCTCAGGCTGTACGAGGTGCGACATCGCCTTTTCCTATTCACCTGCTTGCTCAAACCCCAGGGGAGGTTCCTGGTGCCCCCACATGGGCCTTCCCAGGGAAACCCCCTGCGCTGAGGATCCAGCTATGGGGACGTGCTGGGGCTTTGGGAGGACCATGAGAGCAGCCTGCTCTAGTGGAAGGTGTCCCAGCCCATGGATGGGGGTTGGACCTGGAAAAGCTTTAAGGTCCCTTCCAACACAAACCAGTCTGGGATTCTGTGTGATTCTGTATCTGCACGGGGTGGGGGGGGAGCATAAAAGAAAACCAGATGCTGCTTGCTTGATAGAAGGGGAACGGTGAATAAATACAAACAATAAATCACTTCTACTTTGTTCCCCAAGCATGGAAATACTGGGGGCTTCTGCCACCAGCTCACCCCCTCATTTCACATCATGTATTCCACTCTCCAAATCCTAAATCTCAAGTGCTTCAAACCTCTCCCTGCTGAAGGCATTTCAAAGCCAGATTTTCAGCCACTAAATTTGTTTGAGGTTTCTTGGGTTTGGCTTTAAAGCCTCGTGCCTCTGCCTTTATGGCAAGCTACTTCAGTGTTCATCACTTTCCAGGCCCGGAGAATAATACCTTGTGCTAAAGATTCTGCTGAAGAAAACTACGCAGCTCAAATTGCATCTTTTCCTTATTTTGAGTGCTTTTTGATTTCAACAGGGAAGAAAACAGGAAAAATTCATCCTTTCCTGCTTTCACTTTTAGTGCTAAGCTCCTACATTTCTCATATTTCAACTGCACGGAGATAGATGTAAAGGAGGGGAAAAGAGGAGATGAAATACGGAGCAATCATAACTAAAAATCAGTGAGTTCTCCTTGGTTTTATTCCTAAAGGGGATTTTGGGGGATCCCAAGCTGGAGTGGTGCATGGGGCTGCTGCCCCAATGCACACCTGGATGTGGGGCTCAGCACAGAAGCAGGCACCACGCTGAAGCTCCGGGTGCTGCCGCAGATGCTCTTTGGTAGCTGCTGGTGAGACATCTGCATCAAGAGGAGGAAGAGCCTCTTGGTAGCCAGCCCTACCACTAAGAGCAGACCCTGTGTGGAGAGGGGGGATGGCACAAAACCCCTCCATCACTGGCTCTACCACCATGGTCCGGCTGTGGCTCCATCTCTGCGTCTGCCTCCAGATCCCAGGTAAGAGGAACGCATCTCTTCAGGGTTGAGGGCATCTAAAATCGTGCTGGAGCCTCTCCTCCACCCTGCTGTAGCATGTGGGATTTTACACAGCATCTGGATGATGGACGCTTAAATATAGGATAGATTACAGGATATTATTACCTATATTATTACCTATCATTGCATAATATTGTACAATGCCCTTAATAACATGCTTTAGCTTCTGGCCAGTGAAGAAGAAGGGGCCTGATGTGATCAGGCAGTTGGACTCAGTGATCAGTGTAGATCCCTTCCAACTGAAATAGTCTACTCTCTACTCTACTGTACTCTACCATACTCTACCCTACTCTATTCCAAGTGCAATGTATAATGGTATAGACACCATCAAACTTGTTTTTCCTGCACCCTCTTAGTGCAGATGGGCTGTAGGAAGCTGCTGATGGAGAAGTCAAAGCAGCACCTATCTACGCTGCCACTGTAACATGAAGACAATAAACATCCCATCAGATTTTCCTATAATCTATCCAAGGATTGAATGTTTCCCAAGGGCCAAGTTGAAATGGGTGTTATAAAACCATGCTGCCTTCTGCTTATTGCAGACATGTTGCAGGAGGTTTGGATTGAATTTATAGTCAGTGTCACAGCAAAGTGATAGAATTGTGCTTTAAGGGACAATTTTTACCATCAGTTCTCAGGTAGAAAGTATTGAAAGCTTGAAACACATATTTAATGTATATATTCAAGTAACAGCTCAAGTTGGTACCCTAAAATGCTGCCCAACACAGGTCCAAAGCTTCCCAGCACCCTCACCGTAGGCTGTCAGGACCACAGGGTGCTTGTTCACATTGTGTGATGGTCATTCAGCTACAGCATAACGCAGCTAATCATGCAGCAAACAGCCTGAGGCACTTACATACAGGTAGTAATATCCTATAGGTCTATACAGTGGGGTCTCTGCTGAGAAAGCCCCAATAAATCAGGCTTCTCTGCACATGCAAAGGGAAAAGGGAGCATTTTCGAGCTGCCACAGGCTGGTGTAGCTAAACACATGGAAACAAACCCATCCCACCCCAATTCCCTGTGGTCTCCTGACAGTGTATACATTGGAAAAGGGAACAGGGAGGTTTTAGGGGATGAGGTTGTGGCAAAGGATGAGCTCTTCTGCTCAGGATCTGTCCCAGCTCACCCCAATGGAGCTTGACCATTGACTTAGAGCTGAGCTGAACATTTGCCAGGATCCCTTCTCATCCATGAGAGCAAAGTTTAGCAGGATTACACTCCCAAACCCGAAGATTATGTATTTTAGTAATAAGCAACACGTTTATATTGTCACAGCACCAAAGGACGTGGTGAAATGCTGCGGCCGCATCAATGCTGCCTTGAATTTGGCATTGGAATATTAGGGCTGAAGCCTGCTCGTCTCTGCCATGCACCAACAGTGATGGGGTCAGAGAAAGGCTCTGGACCTGTGTCACTCAAGAGACCTCTTCTTTGCCTGTCCCCATGGAGGACATCAGGCCCATGGGCTTCAAACACAGGTCATGCAAACCTGGGGTTGAAGGCTGCATAAGGCTGTTTGCAACAGCTACTGGAAGCAGCTTTGGGATTTTGAAGGAAAAGGGACATTTTAAGGTAAAAAAGGACCCAAAATGTGTTTTACTGAGCTTTTTGCAGAGCTTCAAAACACGCCTGGGAAACAGGCGGGGGAAGAGGGAGCATCCTTATCTTCCAGGCTGTTTTTCCCCCGGTCTCGGAGTTATCTGCAGCTTTGTAGGACTCTTTGCTTAACAGAAAGGATCACAAGCCGCTGTTATCCTTCCCACAAGGACACATCCTGGCTCTCACACAGGCACAGCTCACATCTGCCTGGACCAAACACAACTCAGATAATAGCCAAAGGAGCTTCAAAACCCAAACAGGGCGATGCGATGCCAAAGCCAAGCTTTCAATCCCACCGACACCCCTCATTCCCCCTCCTTCCCTCTCCAGCTCCTGAAATTCATATGAAACAATTGTAATCTGAAAACTAACATCAAATTGGCTCCTTTTGAGGTGTTTTGTGTGATTTGGGGTCTTTTTCTGCACCTGAGATGAAGTTTACCGGTGTTGCATCTGTTAGAACAATAATGTGGCAGATAAGTTAAAAGGCTCAAAGAAAATCTGTTGAAGGAGGTGAATCCTCTCTGAAAAATGGAAAAGAAAAGGAGGGGAGAGGGACATCCATAGGAGTAGGTGGAGATGCTCTGCCCTGTACATACAGTCCTGAGGACACCCTAAAATCACCCCTCCATCCCCACACATGGCATTAAGGCTCCCCCCTAGATGAGTGTTTAGAGGGTATACTGTCTGTTTGAATACATGTCTAACTACAGATATATTACCTATTTAAGTACAGGTATACAGCTGCTTAACTAGGCTTGACCAAAAAACAGCTGGAGAACCCAAAAGGGCCTCTAAAAGAATATGGGAGCATCATGATAAAGATGCTCCTGTTTCTCAGTCGTGTGATCCCCTGGTCTGTAACTACCTGATCTTCTTAATACCACGAAGAATATCTATTCTTTGTATGGAAGAAAAATAATGAGAAGCAAATAAGAACTCCTCGTTCCTGTCCCTTTTATCTTAGGTTTCTATGCGAATCCCTTTTTAACCCAGACTCCAAAGCATATTACAGCCCAAGCTGGCAATGAAACACAGCTGCTGTGTGAGCTGCAGAGGGAGCATGCCGGGGTGTACTGGTACCGCTGGAGCCAGCAGAAGCAAAACTTCGAGTTCTTGATGTTTTCCAGCCCAATGGGCAAAGCCACCTACGGCACAAACATGAGCCAGGAGAAGTTCAGTGCCCATGGAGCAGGTACCCGCACCTCCTACAGCCTGCGCATCAGCCACCTCCATGCCTCGGACAGTGGGATCTATTACTGCTCCATCTCCCAGTCCTCCCAGCTCCTTCTGGGCACTGGGACACGGCTCAGTGTGGGTAAGCATCACCCCCGGGGTTCCAAAATATAACGATGTGATGAGCGAGGGCAAGGGGTGATGCTTGGTCATGGACCCATCCCAATCTTGAGGTGGAAGGATGGGGCTGTGGGGTTTGAAGAGACCTATGAGGCTGGATAAGGCAGAAAACACATATAATAGTAGCTAAATTTGAAGTCAGCTGCATATAATATTCCTTTTTCCACCAGCAGTTGCTCTGCTGTGGTCATGCCTGGAGCATTGTGTTCGTCCTGGAGTTTTAGGATTCCCATGGGAAGACCCTCATCCCCTGATGCCCTGTGCTTTTCTCATCCCCTGTGGTACTTCAGATGAGAGGTTTGATGTGTGCCCTGGGTCTTCCCTACCCATCCAAGTGACAAGAGCAGCATGAAGGCCTGAGGACATCGTCCCTCTCATCTCCGGGGTGGCTCTGGCTGCAGGTTTCAAACCTGTCCTTCACATAAAGCATTGAAATAGGATTTATTCCTCAAAGCCACTGTTACTGGGGAGCTCTGACCGTAAATCAGAGCAGTCTACGGGTGGCATGGGGGTGATAACGATGCTTTACAGACCCCAGGTCAGGATGCAGCTCTTTTCAGCCCATTTTCCCCTTGAGCACAGAGCAGGATACAGAATGTATAAAAACCGATGTGTTTGAAGGAGGATCCAGCCCCTTCTTTGCAGGCTTTTAGGGGGACAAATAACTTATTTAACCAAGATGCAGCCCCAGAGTCCCTAACTTTCTGGGTTGTTCTTGTTGCAAACACACCCTGCACCTCAAGCTGGCTGAGAAACCCCTTCTGGATCCTTGCTGGATCAAAGAAGAGCTGTTTTCAGATAAAGGAGAACTGGTTTTCATCAACCGAGCCCATATCAGTGCAAAGCAGAGCGTGAAAAACAGGGTTGAAACTCAGCACCATCAAGGACGCTCTAATTAAAACCCAAACAGCAGCAGGTGCTCTGGGAGGATCAGGCTTTGCTGGGTGTTTGCTTTTCCTCCTTTTAGTCCTCATGATAACACAGGTTGTTTGTAAGTTCCTTTTGTTTAAGTCTGTTATAATGTAAGGGAAAAGTTGTCCGATCAATCCCCGGCACCCGATGTCTCATCTGTGTAAAAGAACAGCGGTTTCCATAGGCATTTCAGCCCTAAAGCAGAACAAATTAGATTTGAGTCACTCCAAATTGTGCAGTTTGAGCAGTCAAGTTTAATGCCATTTTAATTTAATTTTATTGGGTATTTTAATTCAGTATTCCTGGGTGTTTTCCTGACCACCTTTACAAAGGGGTGAATGTGCCCCATTGTAATTCAGATGCACCATAATAAATCCTGCCCTCCTTTTATCGGGAAAGAAATAAATACTCCAATTTTGAGCTAAGATTAGAGGGATCTGAATAAGAAAAGATCCAGGGATCCCTTTAAACCTCCCAGTGCTGCTGAAATCTGCTGCCAGGGTTTTGTGCAGCGCTGATGGGGTGATGCCTGGCAGTAAATGGAGCTCGGTGTAAGCTTTCCCCCTGCCTCTGCCCCTCATTGCCCGGTATATTGTTTTATTGATGCTTTTACAAGCTCTTGACAACTTCTGTGGCCACTGAGATGTTCAGGTGGAGCTCCTGGCCCCTCCAGCCCTTTGCAGGGGTTGCTGGATGGGGCTAGGTTTAAAAGCCCAAATCTCCAGCCCCTCTTGCTGATCCCCGCCGCGCTCTGTGCCGCACTGACTGTCCTCTTCTCCTCCTTACCCACAGTTGATGTCTTTCCTCTGCCTTCAAAGACCACTCAGGCCCCACTCTCCACAAAGCCCCTGCGGTGTGTGACCAAAAGCAAAGCTCCCATCAGGAAAGGTATGAATGACACTGGGTCTGCTCAGCGCAAAAGGGGTGTGCTGAGCTCCTGATGCAGGGTTCAGATGCAGTTTGTCCTGGGGTGGGGGCAATCACAATGTTACCCTGTACGGATGGGCACCTGGATCTGTCTAAACCCATCACTCTGGATGGAGCTGACCTCTGCCTTTAGGAGTGCTCCCCTGGGATATACAAGGGGTTTGGGGGCTGGATGTGTTTCAGTTTAGGTACCATGACTCATCTCCGAGTTCCCTGCAATGCCCTCAGGTGTAACGCATCCTCTAAGAGATACCCCAGGGCGATGGTCATGTCCCCAGCCCCTCCTCTGGGGACCTGCCTTGCCTTTGTCCCTTTCCCACCTCATGCTCCATCCCTCAGAGCTGATGGTGCTGAGTCCTCTCCTTCCCTCCAGGTGCCTGCAGCCCCCTGGTCTGGGTCCCGCTGGCCATCACTGTCCTGATCCTCCTGCTGAGCCTGGTCCCCATTGCCCATCGCTTCCATCGTAAGCATCCTGCCGGGGTACCACAAGGGGTGTCAGGCCCTGGGACAGCCCAGAAGCAGGAAGGGGAACTGGGAGAGGGTCCTGGAGCTCACTGATACCATCTCTCCCCAGGTATGAAGAGGAGGCTGTGGCTTCGCATCCACAGGCAGTAAATCCCACTGGCTCCTCGGGCAGACAGGGAGAAGCTATGGACCCCCCTGCCTGGATATGACCCAAGAAGGATGTTACAGGAGACAGACATAGGCTTGTGCTACAGGACAGGCATTTGTTCCCTGTGACAGACAGTGACTTTAACAGGTTTCCTTAACACAACAGCTGGCAAAGGGACCAGGCAGTGTGCTGAGCACTTCTCAAAGGATGCTGAGCACTTCTCAAAGGATGCTGAGCACGGCAAACAGTGCTCTGCACTGGGAGTACCGGGGCTGGTGTACCCAAGGGTTTCAGGTGGACTGGAAAGATGGTGTGAGCTCCTTGGCTCTCTATGTTCATCTATAGGACAGCATGAAGGTGCTTTTGCTTTGCTTCTGCTGATGCTGGTTGATAGGGCTTTGGTAATGAACACTTTGAGAGCAACTGGCAGATGGAAGGCAGTTCTCTGTGCAGCTTGTGAAGGCCCTGTTTGTTAGCAACAGAGGATATATCTCTTAGCCATTTTGCTCTATAAGCTGGTGTCTTGTGGCCCAGCTCAGTGGGAACATGGATGCAGTGGGCAAGAAACCATGGCCTCTGCCCAGGCAGGAGTTAAAGCAGAGCAAAGACTCCTAGGGGAGCAGGTCTGGGAGGGAGTCTTGTCCCATGGGAGACTGCAAACAGGCAGGAGTGGGAGAGGAGAGCCAGACAAAGCCGTGTGTGCAAGGACAAGCACCTGGCATGGCCTGAAGGACAGCAGCACCTCTGGGAACAAACAGAAGGGACCAGGGCTGGCCCTGTGCC
>JANRGW010035994.1:4268-14606 GCA_024733675.1 Psilopsiagon aymara
AGTTCCATGTCCTTTTTATGTTGAGGACACCAGAACTGCACACAATACTCCAAGTGAGGTCTCACGAGAGCAGAGGGTCAGGATCACCTCCCTCGACCTGCTGCTCACGCTCCTTTTGATGCAGCCCAGGATGCAGTTGGCTTTCTGGGCTGCAAGTGCCCTTTCCAATCCTAACTGTTCTATGATTCTATGAGGCACTGGGTTTTTTTACAGCTTATGTGTTGCAGCTAACTCTTGGAAAGTATCACATCAAAACAAAGTAATAATTCTGGAGTTTGTGATTGCTCAGATTAATTAATTTTGATGTGTCGCAATCCATTGCCGAGAGGTCTCAGATGAAAATGAGGTTTTAAAACTGAATATTAAAAGAAAAATATCTCTTCCTACTTCCCCTCCCTTTTTTTTTTTTCAGTACTATTTTGGCAATCATAATCTACCAAGAGACAAATTCCTGAAGGAACAGATCAAACTAGATGATGGCTGGGTGCCTTTAGAAGTAATGATCAAATTCAACAGGTAAAAACAAAGTACAGCTAGTCTGGAGTCTGGATGAAAGGGTAACTTACATCTATTTGGGACCAGATGTCCCTGGACAGCATGTACAACTCCTGTTGCTGTTTTAACATTTGACTTTAGCTTTGCCAGTGTATTTGTAATAACCTGTGTCTGCTTACTCAATACAGGTTAAGTCACCTTTCAACAGATTTTAGTGTTATTGTAGAAGCATTAAGAAAATCCAAGACTGGTTTAATGGAAGTAAGTGAAGACAAAACAAAAATCAGAAGATCTCCAAACAAACCCCTTCCTGAGTTAAATGACCAGTATAAGGCTGCAATTAGAAACAGATCCGTATATGTTGTAAGTAAACTTCTTCCTTGGCTCTGTGCCATTCTGCATGACTTTGATTGGAAACCCTCTAAGGAAAGTCTGAATTAACTCACGCTAGATGGGTTATAATTTCTAAGCGTCATCTTATTGCATATGATTGAAGCTTGTTGCTCTCTTGCAGAAAGGCTTCCCACTAGATGCAACTCTTGATGATATCAAAGAATGGCTTGAGGATAAAGGTCCAGTTGAAAACATCCAAATGAGGAGGACATTGCAGAAAACCTTTAAGGTAGCTTTTGCAATGAAAATTTAGCCCTGGGGCAGGGATCTCCCCTGAAAAACATTTTGTTCAATTGCTCTAATGCTGAATATCTCTTACCATTTAACAGGGCTCAATATTTGCAGTTTTTGATAGTGTTGAATCTGCTAAGAAGTTCACAGAGATCCCAAACCAAAAGTACAAAGACACAGAGCTGATAATACTTTTCAAGTAAGTCCACTTAACTAATGTATGAACTAATAATGGTCAAAGGTGGATTTAAACAAGAATCTGGCTTGACCAGAGAAGTTTTAAGTTTCTGTACTGTTGCACAGGTATTGATAGCTGTACCTTTTGGACACTAACAGCTCTGACAGATAATCTCCACTGCTTCTTGGGTACTGTTGCCTTATAAAGTAATTATAATGGAATACTTTAAGTGATGCTAACTTAGCATGTATTCTGTTGCAGGGAGGAGTACTGTACAAAGAAGAATGAAGAAAGGAAACAATACAAAGTAGAAGCTAAAGCAAGAGCTAAACAGTAAGTCATTATCAACTGAAATGCCTAGATTTGCTCACCTGATCACACTTGAAACTACTCTTAACTAATTTAACCTTTCTACAGGGAAAAGGAAGAAAAACAGAAACAAGCAGCAGATGCTGAAATGGTATGGGCTTCTTCAATCTCTATACTTGAAAACTATGCAGTGCTTGCTGTTGTATGGATTTTCCAATCCACACATAACATACATGCTCTTGCAGCAACGTTTTGCAAAGCTGACATTCAGCATTAACCGTTGGAAATTCTGTAATACAGAGCACTTTCTAGAAAGTTCCAACTAACCTATGGTGAGACTTTGTGTTGTCATGGTATTTAATCTTATTTTCAAATGACTGTTTTTGTCTAAAGAATCATATCCTGAATTCAAATTATTAGGCAAATTTACCTGTTGAGAAGTGATCCTAAATGCACCACTGAGATAACAGTTCTCCTGTGGTGTTTAAAGGATCTAGTACGGATTTAATAAGTATTGCATAGATTTTCAGTCTGAGGTGTCAGCCTTCAAAAACCTGTTCTGTAAAATTTAAAGAGTGTAATTCTTACAGGAAGAGTCCAAAGTTCCTCATAAATGTGTCAGAGTAAGCAAAGAAAATTCAAGAAAAGAAGGTGAGATACACCATGCAGGACTTTGACATCAGCATTAATAACCTATAGAGCAAGAACACTTGGGTTACTGATGGTGCTAATGGGGGCTGACTTCAGTTGCTTATTCGTGACTACCATGTTTTAATAGTGTTAGGACTGGGGGGGGGGAGGGGGGGAATGAATATTCAGTCTTGACTCTTCAACAAAAAGGTGGGGGTTTTTATTTCATTTAGAAGTCTCTGGAAGAGAAGACGGGATGTCTTTTGAAGTTTTCTGGTGATCTAGATGATCAGACATGCAGAGAAGACCTCCATGATGTATTTTCTGATCACGGAGAAATCAAATGGATACACTTTGTCAGAGGTGCAAAGGAGGTCAGTAGAATCTTAGACAAGGAGTTAAGACGTCAGTACTAAAGTTTTAAACTGAATGATTAAATGCTTGGTCTCTTACATAATCAAGTACGAAATTACTGGGCTTGTGGAATTGCAGAGTATTCAGAGAACTGAATTACAAATAGATAAAGTTCCTGCCCTTCTCAGCTGATAAGGTCAAACCCGAGACTGAGAATGTTTGTTAGGACAGTCTGAGGGTTTTGCTTCAGTCTAGACATTTTACATCATGCAAGAGTAATGAACTTGCCAAGCTACCTAACAGAATGCATTGTTCATCATTCTAGCTGAATGTTTTTGCAGTGAGATTCAAATGCTGATGCCATTCTTCTTTTTAAGGGAATTATCCTTTTTAAGGATATTGCAAAAGAAGCTCTGGAAAAAGCAAAAGCAGCACATAATGGAAACTTACAGCTTCGGAACAAGGATGTTAAATGGGAATTGCTAGAAGGAGATGCAGAGAAAGCAGCTCTGAAAAAATTATTGGAAGACCAGCAAGAATTGCTGAAACAGAAAACAAAAGGTCCTTCTTTTATTGGTTTGAGCATTTATAATGTCCTAGAAGTGGCACTGTGCTGAAAGTAACTGTAAATAGTGAATATATACTAAACACTGCCTAACTGTAAAAACTGAGCTTGCCAGTTAAAATACAAACTACAAAGTTCCTGATGTCTTCCATCCCCACAGGAAGAAAAATTAAAGGAAAAGGAAGAGGGGGAAAGACACCTCAAGGAGCACACAAAGGAAAAGTTCAGTTTCAGGGCAAGAAAATCAGGTTTGATAATGAAGAAGGCGGCGGTGAGGATGATACTAAAACAGGTATGTCATTCTGTGCATTTCAATTGGCTTCTTCAGTACATGGAGCTACCTTCTGGAGAAGTACTCACATTTTTAGAAGTGTTTAGGATTTGTCCCTACATGGCAGTATTTCTGCCCTCCTGTCAGCATCAGTAAATTATTTGAAGATAAGGGTCTTGTGCTTGATTCCTTCCAGAACTGCCCAAAAAGCATATTGAAAAAAATTACTAGATAGCCAGGTCTGTACTGCATGGCTGTTCAAAGTATTCTGCATTGCAAGATGGTGGTTGTAAGTAACATGACACAGTTGTACAGAGCCAGTTGCTTGAGTGGTGATTTCTCCCTTTTTTCCCTTTGAGGCTATGAGAAGACTAATAGTTCTGCATATTGGTATTTAGCTTGGAGAAGAGGAAGAGCTAAGCTTCTGTTCATTGGATATGGCATCTGTTTAAGTAAAACCCAGCTATACCTAGCCTGTTAGATTGTCTTCCTTCATCTTGCCTGCTCTCCTGCTGTGAAGTTATAGAGGGAGGAAGCTTTTTAAAGTTGGTCTTTTAGGACATGTGAAAGCTGTAATTCACAGTAATCAGTAAGCCCTCTAGCATAGCAGTGCCTAGTGAATAAACTAGGACTTGTCCTTAAAGTTGTACGATAGGGAGGTTTTGGTTTTTTCAGAAGATTTCAGGCAATACTGAAATGCTTTCCTTTACCATAAATGACTCCATACTCAATCTTGCAGAACCAGCAAGTCCCAAGAAGAGACCACTAGAAGAAATGGAAAAAGAAGAACCAGCACCAAAACAATTGAAAACAGAAAATGGAGGAGGAGATTAGTAATACTAAAATAATAAAGTTTAGGAAAAAAAAAATCATTGTTTTATTGTTCCATTTTCAATAGGTTTTAAAGACATGCCTCAGTTCAGGAGTTTCTTGGCAGAAAATCTAATGAAATCCACTTCAATGTCAACCTACAACAAGAAGAAAGCTTCATTTTGTTGGGTTACAGCTTTTTTCTGTTTAAGAAGCATGCTTACTCTTAACATACCACCCTGGAAAACTTTTATATTTATACTTTTGTTTATACCGTCAGATCCTCTCAGTTTCTCTGGCAACCCACTCAAATGTAAAAGGTTCTGCACTCTGTAATATTGCGGTTATGTTAAATAGCAGCTGCCAATAAATTCAGAACTTAAAACTGCTTACTACTGAAGCCTGGATGTTAATGTAGTATGAAGCTGTACCTGTGAAGTAGCAAAGCTGAAGGACAGACTTCCATAATTTCAATTCAAGTCACCAAGGCAATAGATACAGCTAAGCAAAACTTGTCTGTGCTACTCATCATACCTAACAGTCTTAAAATCTAACTTTGGTCTACTCCAGGATTCTCTCTTAATTCCCCTGTGGTAATGGGATACACATCTAGGCCAGCAGTCCTCTCCTGGGAATTTGCCTGTGGGGTTAAGCTTCCATACTGCAGCATCCTGGCCAGATGTTCTGGGATGCAGTGCACAGCTTGCTCCTGCCCTCTCTAAGATGTTTCTGTGTGGGATTTCACTGGCTGCAGCTATTTGTGGTAGACAGCTGAAAAGTAGAGTCCTGAAATAATGCTACAGCTGTAAAATCCTTGTCACTCTGGCCTTCATTACTTCAGACTAAGTTTCAAGCAAATAACTTTTCAGTAGGCTACCTGCAGCTTTTCACATCAAGTTGCAGTGCTGGCTCTAATCTTTGTGTACAGCTTTGACTTGTATTACAATGATTCTCTGTTCAACTACAAAATGTAGTAATAGCAATGGAACTTGATGCCATAATTGTGAACATCTCTACAGCATTGTGAGCATGTCTCATCCAGTATATCTGGCCCTAAAACTTTAGTGTCCTTAAGTAGAATTAACTTGCCTTGTACAAAACATTTTCTCAGTTGTGTTAGGTTTCATACTTACTGATTTCTTCTTATGGAACTTGTATGATGCTGGTAAGTCATATCTAAGTTCTGTGAATAGTACAAAGAATATTTGTTACACTAGAACAAGTATTAGTTGACTTACACCCTACACCCATGTTCTTCTATGACCTGTCCCTGTTGTTGCCCCTGACTACAGGACTGTTGACCTCTGACCTAATCTGTGCCTGAACATTGAAGCCAGCCGCATCAGACAGTAAGTGGATGGCTGAAATGCAGTTGTGTTTCAAGCATTGTGCAACTTCTATGTTTCAAGTTGTATCACTACATAACACATCCAGCTGGTGACTTAAGTATTGGGAAGACACTTGAACCATCAGGAAAATACTTAGGACGGGTTAGTTTTTTGTGTGAGAACTAACCTGCGCTTTGCCTTTGTTATTCAGCAACAGACTCCTTTTGAAGCAGGAAGGTAGGCAACCTTTACTTGGAGGCAAAGTCTAGCCCAGGAAGAACTCTAGTTCTAATTCAGCCCAGAATAGGTATTCCTCAGAATTTAGTAAGTGCCTGCTTGTGTTCTAGCCAGGCATCAAGTATTTAAAACCAACCAACCAACAACCCCACCCCAAACCCAAAATCTCCACAAAAGGAGTGCTTAAAAAAAAGACATCATTTTCAGTCATAAATCCTAATTCAAACAGACTGTTAAGACATTAGCTGCCGCCATAACAGTTTGGGGGTGGGGGTTCGGTGGTGGTTAACAATTAATGAATCTTACCTGCTATGACTTCCATCTTCACATCCCATTCATCTGCTTTCTTTTGAATATGCTACAACAGAAAATAGACACAGCTAAATTTAAAAGCACATTTCTATACTATTAACACATATTGACACCCTTATGCTTATCCAAGAAGTCTATGCTTTAGTTTTTCAAGCTGAAAATCTAGATTGTACACTTATCTTGATGTATGCGAGATGAGTTATTTGGCATGATTAGTATTTGCCCAGAACAAGTTTAACACCCATAAAGGAATGTGTGAACACAGTGAAGATACAGACAACATCATTGCCTGGTTATGCTTGCCCTAGTAGAATGACTTACCTGCCGTGTTGAAGTTTTGTGAAGGGAATATACAGCTGTTTTTGCCATCTGTAATGCAGTTTTCAGAAAAACCATATCAATTCCTAGAAGATTGATGAAATTATTAAAATTGTTAAATGCAAACTTAAGCTAGAGGAGTTAAAACATCTGCTTCATGATTTGATTTTTTCTGGAGTAATAACTATTTGAGAAACAGTACTGAACACATTAAGGTACAGAATGTATTTCTAAAACTTACCCAATTACTTTTAGTAAAAGAGAAAAATGATACAGGTATGAAATAACTGGTATGGTTTATTTCAAACCCAGCAATTGTTAATTACAACACTGAAATTTTTAATCCATACTTGAGAAACTGATTCCTGATGAACAAAAGTCTATGTAATTACAATAGGTAACTGTAATAAAGAAGGGAGATGTTTCATTGCAAGTGTCTCCCTTGCTATTTCACTCCTAGTAACAACTTTCAGAATTACCAACCTTTATTATGCTTGGTACCAAATGGAGGGTTCATAATAACTGTGTCGAAAGTCTCTGACATGCTGTCAGATAAAGAACAGACATCACACTGTACCATGTTGATGTTTGTGAGCTCAAAGTCTTCAATATTACTATTAAATATTTCCAGTGCATCTGCATCAATGTCAAACCCCACGCTAAACCTATTAAAAAAGAAGCGTGACATATTAGTCCCCTGCTAACTAAAATGGTGTTTAAATTCTGAATGCTGTAGTAAAGCTTTGGAAGGGATCTGTGTAGACAACTTGCTTTACCTAGGCACTGTAAGTTCAGTCCTGATAAAAATGTGAGTAGCTTTGTTGCCCTTTCTCAAATACCTTTTTTCAAGTTTGTGAAGGATGTTTCATGTGTTCATTTAGTGCTTCCGGGGAAAGCTAACATTATGAGTTCCAATTTCATGGCAACTGTCCATCTCTTCCACTACCAGAATGGTTATTGACTGTCTAAACAGATTAAATAGCCTCATTATGTAGCAGGTATTATACCTAAAATGAGTTTAGTTCAGCATTACTATGTTCTAATCTTACTTTCTACTCTTCTATACCAGAAAAAATATCCAGAACTTGGTATTACTTACCCTGCTCCTAACATTGCACTTCCAATGCTGAGCATGCCACAACCACATCCTAAGTCTGCAACTGTTTTGTTTTCAAGATCATCAAAAGTATTGTGAATTGTATAAAGCATACATGCTGGGAAAAACAAATAAACAAAACCAACACACAGAGATCAGCAATATCAAATATGCATGTGATTAACTAAGAAAATCTACTTCTGCGTTCAGAAAACTCTAAACTAAAAGATTCTTGTCATGCAAAATTAAACCAGTGTTCTCACTGCCTGTAATTGTCTTTTTCATTTGTATGTGAAAACAAGTCAAAAACCTTTTGACAAGTTAGAGAACTCCAAATCTTTGTTGGAGACACTACAAACAGAGCTATGAGTATTTGTGGGAAACATATGTATCTCAGTTTGGGGTATATCAATAGAAGGAGATGAAGTGTTGGAAAAAAACTCGGTAACTAAGGTGACTGTCTCAGTATATATGCTTTTACTGGGTTTTGAGTGTCATGAAATAAGTCCATTTTGGCTTTCTCATTTATAGGTTAGGATGTTTATCACAACTAAGATGTTTCTATCACAACATTGTATTTTAAATCCATTTAAAGTGATTTTTTGATTGTACATTAGCAGTATACTTCTAATTAAAAAAGGTTATCAGATCGTTAAAAAATAACATTTCTGCTGAATTCTTCAACTACTTCTAAAGGATTCAAGGGAGATAATGCAGTAGAAACTTTTTTTTTCCTATTTTATTTTTCTTGGGTTTTTTTTTTTCCTGTTTTTTCCAGTGCTGATGAGAAGTAGCCAAGGGGATGACAGTGCTGTAGGGTAACCTCTACCTGCTATATGAGGTCTTGTTGGATACTGTTCAAGGAGTAGTTTTGGATTTTCAAAAGTATCAACTTGTTGAAGGCAGCTTTCCAGTTCTTTAAGCTTTAATTTCTTCATGTTTGTAGTTTACCTACAGAAAACAACGTGCAATCTGTTACAGTGCTATAAATAAAGTACATGTCTCGAATACATTTTACACCCCGGTGTTCTCCTCAGCATCTCCCAGGTGTTTTCCAGCAGCGGTTGCCATGGCTCCCGCCGACGACAGACACAGGCACGGCTAACGAGCGGCCGGTCCGCACCGCGACAGACCCTCTCCTCACGCACCGTCAGTACCCGGCTGCCCTCCCACCGAGCGGCTCCCAGCCCGCGGCGGAGCAGGGACCAAGTCCCAGGGACTATCCGTACCGGCCGCCTGCCCGACAGAGCCCGCGAACCCTTGAGCCCCGACACACCTGCACCGCACCGGCCGCCGTTACACCGCCTCCCGTCACCCCGGGCCCGGCGGGGCGGGCTGAGGGGCCGGGCCAAGTGCCGTCGCGCACTTCCGCGGCGGAGCGCCCGCCCCTTTCCGGGTTGGTGCGGGAATGGAGGGCTATGGGACTTTCCCTTCTTGTAATTAACAAACGTTGGCGTTGACTATCGCGTGTCATAGACATGACACATTTTATTGCAGCCCGACGAGTCTCCGCTGATCGGCGGCTGGGACAGCCCGCTCTCCCGGGCTTGTCCCCCCCTCTTCCCAAGCACTCAAGCCAGTGGGGGCAGTCAGGGACAAAAAGCACCGAAATGAGCTTCCGTCTCCTCAGTGGAAAGGACAATCACCGAGAGGAAAGAAAGCGGTTTACTTAGTTTTCTCATGTTTTCCTTCCTGTAATCCCGGAGGGAGAGACATACGGCCCAGTATTCCCTGTAACAAGGAATTCCTTAAGGAATCTCAACACAAGTCATGCAATCACGTAGATCAGTTTGGGCTGGAAGAGACCTCTAAAGGTCCAACAGTCCTGCAATAAGCAGGGATGCTTTCAACTAAATCAGATTACCCAGGGTCACATCCAGCCTGGCCCTAAGTATCCTGAGGGACGGTTCATCCGCTACCTCTCTGGGCAACTTGTGCCATTGTTTTACCACCCTCATTGTACAGATTTTTTTCCTCAAGCTCAGCCTGCATCTCCCTTCATTACATTTAAAACAATTGCCTCTCATCCTGTGGCAACAGCCCCTGCTAAAATGTCTCTCCCCGCCTGTCTCATAGGCCTCTTTTAAGAACTGAAAGGCTGCAATAAGATCTCCCCAGAGACTAGAAGATGGATGGTTACAGGGAACAGAGCAGTAAAGCCCGCTAAGGGAGGCTGCCCTGGGGACCTGGGGGTCTGCTGCTGCCAAGATAAAAGGTTTCTTTTAGGGACAGATTTTCTCTGTTTATGTTTTCCATTGCACAGCCGGAAAGCTATCTATGGAGATTTAAAACTGCTGGTCAGTACAGAAGCTACGGCAACTCGCACCCCCACACGCTCTTTCCCGGTGGGAGCGTGCAGACACTCCCGCACCTCAGAGCTCCGGTCACGCAGGCACGGAACTACTGCCCACGTCCGGTGTGCTCTGCCTGCTTTGGAGGGGCCGCGGAAGACAGCAGTGCTCCTCCGTGCCCGTAGAGCCACCGCTGCCTCAGCCCGGCGGGACCCCGCCGCCCGCAGCGCACTGCCTTTGCTCGGGGAGCGGCTCGGTAACAACGCGGGCTCCGCTGCCGGCGGGGAGCCCCGGCGCTGGCCGCGGAAGGGACGCAGTGGCAGGGACGCAGTGGCAGCATTCGCACCCCCCTCTAGAAGAAAGTTTAGGACGGATGGGAGGGGACATTTTGTGGGGCGGCGGCGCGGGCCGCGCACCTGCGCGCTGACAGAGAGGCGCGGGCCAGCCGGGAGAGCGAAGGAAGAGGAGGGGTAATGTCAGGGGAGGGGAGAGGCAGTGTCAGGAGGAGGGAGCGGGAGGG
>JANRGW010035996.1:0-23313 GCA_024733675.1 Psilopsiagon aymara
GGGCATGACGTGCTATGGTATGGAATACCTCTTTGGTCAGTTTGGGTCAGGTGCCCTGTCTCTGCTTCCTCCTGGCTCCCCTTCCTCCCTGGCAGAGCATGAGGCTCAGAAAGTCCTTTATCAGACTGAACATTACTGAGCAGCAACTGAAAACATCAGTGTTATCAGTGTTGTTCCGAAGCTGAAAGTCAAAACCACAGCACTGCACCAGCTACTAAGAAAGAGAAAAATGACTGCTACTGCTGAAGCCAGGAGAGTACCCACCCCTTATACCATTCACATCATGCTCAGATCCCACATTTTCAATATATCATCACTCTTATGTATATACACATATATACATCCACAGTGAGAGAGAGATCATCCCTTTGTGCATGGACTAATCCCTATAAAGCTGCTGAGTCCATCCGGTCCATGATGTTGGGCTCCATCTTTTATAAGTCTCTTTTAGAGCATGAGGGGCCGTGTGCAGTGTTGAATCATTGCCTACTGACGATACTGCAGAACTCGTCTGGTTTCAACAAAGTTCATTCTTTGTTGGGATGACAGTCGGAGGGAAGTCAGAGCCAGAGGCTGCTGACCTGAAGACATCTTGTTGGTGGGCTATAAAAGCGCTACATAGCAGGCAACAGCATACAGTTGAGTTCATTGGCTGTTTTCCCCTAAAAACAAATCCCTTTGAGGTATACATCAGACTTCCCCATCTTTCCACATTATCCACCATGTATATCCAGGTCCCTGAGCAAAAGCCACCTCACAACTGGGTTTGCCTTTACCTGAAGCAGGAATAACCTAGACTGTCTTCCCCAACAAACTCTTTATGTGCACCACAGGAACTTTGTCCCCCTCCACAGTATGTATAAGTTCTGACTGGGCTGGACCAGCCCTGTTGGCAGATCCTCTGGTGTTGACCAACCTAGTGGCTTTTGATAAATGTGTATCCCAGTGTTTAAAAGTTTCACCACCCATTGCTTTCCATGTAGCTTTTAACAGCCCATTGTACCATTCGATTTTCCCAAAGGCTGGTGCATGGTGGGGGATGTGATATACCCACTCAATGCCATGCTTTTTGGTCCAAGTGCCGCCTATAAGGTTCTGGAAATGAATACCATTGTCTGGCTCATTTCTCTGTGGGGTGCTGTGTTGCTGTGAAATCTGTTTTTCAAGGCCCAGGATAGTGTTCTGGAAAGCGGTGTGGTGCACAGTGTATATTTCCAGCCATCCAGTGATTGCTTCCACCATGGTAAGCACACAGAGCTTGCCTTGGTGGGTTGGTGGGAGTGTGATATAATCAATCTGCCAGGCCTTCCCATATTTGTACTTCAACCATCATCCTCCATACGAGAGAGTCTTTAACCGTTTAGCTTGCTTTATTGCAGCATGTTTCACGCTTGCAAACAACCTGGGCAATAGTGTCCATTGTTAAGTTCACCCCTCGATCACGAGCCCATCTGTATGTTGCATCTCTGCCCTGATGGCCTGAAGTGTCATGGGCCTACCAGGCCAAAAATAATTCACCCTTACGCTGACAATCTAAGTCCATCTGAGCCACTGCAATCTTAGCAGCTTTATCCACTTGTTGGTTCTTCTGATGTTCCTCAGCGGCCCAACTTTTTAGTACATGAGCATCTACATGGAGTACCTTCACCATCAGGTTCTGCATCTGGGCAGCGATATCTTGCCACAATGCAGCAGCCCAGATGGGTTTACTTCTGCGTTGCCAGTTTCTCTGCTTCCATTGCTGCAATCACCCCCACAGGGCATTTGCCAGCATCTATGATTCAGTACAGAGATAAAGTACTGGTCATTTTTTTGCTTTTCCCCTTGTGTACAGGGGCAACTGATATTGGCATGAATTGGACCTCTGGTTTAGCCTCAGTGATTATCACTGTGATTGGAGTGGCTGCAGTATCTGTTGTTGGGGTTTGAGTAGCTGCTGTTCCTATCTCTGGGGTTGGTGTAGCTGCTGTGCTTGAAGTTGGAGTATCTGCACTGTCTGTTGCTGTCGGAGTTTGAGTAGCTGCTGTACTTGTCGCTGGGATTGCTGTAGCTGCTGTATTTGGAGTTAGAGTAGCTTCATTGCTGGTTGCTTTGGCATCAGATCCAGAGATATTCTTTTCCCTTTGAAGGTGCTGGATGACGTTGAACAGGGCTCTGTAAGCATAGGCCAAGCCCCAGCATGTTGCCATGATTTGTCTGTTTCTGGTATGACCGGGATGACATCACACCTCATTTAAGAGTTTTACTAATTTTTTTGGATTTTGCACTTGTTCAGTGGTGACGTTCCAAAGCACTGGAGGGCCCCACTGGCCTAGATACTTGCCCATACTATCCAACACACCCTGACACTCATGGCTATCCACTTCGGGGAAAATCTCTTAGTCCTCCTATATCATCGTCTAACCCTAGACAAGGCCCAAACCTGACTCTCCTTAACTTTCAAGATCAGAAGAAATGGTTGTGGGTAAAACACATTCTGTATGGGTGCCAACATGGTGACCCCCATCACAATCAGCAGGAAGGTTTCAAGGGTACTCAAAGGCAATTCTAAACCTTCAGAACTCTCAAACGAAGCTGTAAACGGTCTGGTGGGGGAGCTGGGAAGGTAAAAGAATGTCTCCTTCACAGGTTGACCACCCAAGGAGGGGAAAAAAGATGTGCAATTGCTATAAACTACTATTATATACCTCCTAAAGTATAGAGGTGGTGACCACATTGGGAACACAAGCCAGATCAGTTTCATGGTCAATGTATCTATTGTATTACATGCCATTACCATAAAGTACAATGAAACAAGAACCTTGGCCCAAGGCCCCCAGCTGATAAACACTTAGACAGCAAATACCTGCTGTAAGTAAAGTACGACCTGCTGAAAGTCAGAAATCAAGAGCAACAATTTTTAGACCCAATAAATCAGCATTGTGATGAGTGACTATTTATCTGAAACAATGAATGCTTATCACAGATATGATTAGACACACTCCGGTCAGACATGTTTTTATCTCAACACTTCAAGCCCCACATTGAGCGCCAAAACGAACTGTTGTGGTTTAAGCCCAGCAGGCGACCCAGAATCCATGTAGCCGTTCACTCAAACCCCTCTATTCCCCCCCCCACTAGCAGAGGGATGGGGAGGAGAATCGAAAAAATATAACTCCCATGGGTTGAGATAAGAACAGCTTAGTAACTAAGGTATAACAAAAACCACTGCTGCTACCACCAATAATAATAACGAGAAGAGAAATAACAAGGGAAAATAACACAGTTGCTCACCACCTGCACCCAGCCCAACCAAGCAGTGCATCTCCCACCTTTCCAGGTGTCTGCCCTCCATTTCTGCATCCTGGGCATGACGTGCTATGGTATGGAATACCACTTTGGTCATTTTGGGTCAGGTGTTCTATCTCTGCTTCCTCTAGGCTTCCCCTCCTACCTGGCTGAGCATGAGATTCAGAAAGTCCCTGGTTGGAGTAAACATTACTGAGCAGCAACTGAAAACATTGGTGCTATCAGCATTTTTCCCAGGATGAAAGTCAAAAACACAGCACTGCACCAGCTACTAAGAAGGAGAAAAATGTCTGCTACTGCTGAACCCAAGACAATAGCACAGAATGAAAGGATACTAATTTTTTTTTTTTTCTAATTTTTTCCAGTTACAGACTTTCACAGTGACTAATCAATTATGGTGATGGGAAACATGCTGTCACTGTTCTGGCAGAAAGATGGCAATAAAATCATATATTGTAATGAAAATATCTTCCTGGAATATATGAAACAGTTATTTATTATCCTTGATGACTGTTTAGGAAGATGCAAGTAGAGAAATAAGCAAAATGTTGTGACATATGCTGCTTTAGGTATCTCCATGACCAATCAACCAACAGTCAGACGCTTCAGAGGTCACAGCCTCAGCTGAGGGAAACAGGAATAACTAGAAGTAGATGAATATATTAATCTCATCAGGCAATGTTTCCTGCTAATTGCAAGTTTTCATTAATATTATAGAATCATAGAATAGCTAGGGTTGGAAAGGACCTTAAGATCACCTAGTTCAAACTCCCCCACCATGGGCAGGGACACCTCACACTAAACCATGCCACCCAAGGTGCTGCCAAGCTTGGCCTTGAACACCGCCAGGGATGGAGTATTCACAACTTTCATGGGAAACCCATTCCAGTGCCTCACCACCCTTACAGTAGAGAATTTCTTCCTTATATCCAGTCTAAACTTTCCCTGTTTAAGTTTGAACCCGTTACCCCTTGTCCACTACAGTCACTAATGAAGGGTCTCTCCCCAGCATCTTTATAGGTAGGCCCTCTTCAGATACTGGAAGGCTGCTATGAGGTCTCTACTTCTGTATTTTTCTTCAGTATTGTGCAAGAGACAGCTATTGAAAAAAAGAGGACCAAAGATTGCCACGTTTATTGTTTTTCATCATATCCTATGCAATCTTAGAGTAATTTTTCTCTCCTTTAATAGTTTTCCTGAACTCTAAAGCGTGAATCTCTGCATTTTACTGTGAAACTAGTAGAGTAACAGTGTATAGAATATGATAATTATCTTCTTATAAAGTGTCAGAGGAAATGAATAGTAACCTTCCTGCGTTTGTAATCCAATACTTTCCATTAAAATTAATTCTAAATGTATTAAATAATTACCTTTTCTGATCTGAGTTTTGTTCAGTATGGTTATTGCTAGTTTGCTATCTGCAGTGCAGTTTTTATTTGTACTGAAGAGAAGCTGTCATGGCATCTTACTTCAGCAAACTATTTAAAAATTGCTTACTGAAAAGATAAAGATAAAATATGTCCTGCTGCTTTCCCCATTACCTATAAAAATATGTTTTTTGTATAGTGACAAGTGCTCTTGGGTGAAAATATCATACATGAGTAAAAGGCTCATTTTTTTCACTCACTATTGCTAGTAACTAGATTTTTTTTTATAATTCTTGTTTAAACAAAGTGCCTAAAATTAAGGAAACAATCAATGAAATTGGCAATCATAAAACACAGATGTTCATATTCTGCTTGATCTGCTTCATCATCTGTGATCTGAACTCTTCCACCTAAGGTTGCTCTGCACTTCACAAGTGTCAATGAAGATGGTGGGTTTGCCTGTTTTACCTGTAACTGCAGGACACAAACCTTTTCTACATCCTCCAACAGAACTGATGTCTTCTTATTTGAAATCTACTATTGCTCGTTATCAAACAGATTGGTCCCTTCTCCCCATGCAATCCCCATGTAACAATATCAAACAGATAAAAATAACACCTATTGTAGTTCTAGTGGCAAAATAATCTGTACATTCATACTATAGATCTAGGATCATACCCTGATGGTAGGTATTGGAAGAGTCTCCTTTAATAACAATTCTGCTTGTTTGGGGTTGTTGGGTCTTTTTGTTGATTTATCTATTTTACTGAGAAAGAATAGTGTGAAAGCTTATTCTGAAAAGTGATGCTGTATTTACAAAGCAGTAAACCCCATCAGCTGTAGCAAAAACTGACCTCAGAAGCAGCTCTGCTGTATTATGGTCATCCATCATTCATTCCAGTTCTTTCTGTTACATTCTGGCAGGTGAAAACACTGAGTCCACAAAGGCTGAGTATATTAATGCACAGAAGAGAGACAACATCCAGGAACATGAACACTTTGGGTGCTATTCTGGGCTTGAAATAAGGAAGACTACATATTTTTGCAGCACTCATAGAAAAATTACACTACTGCACAGACCATGAGAACATAAATTCTTCACTAAACTAGTTGGAAAAAAAAAGTGGAACTGCTGCTGTCAGAGTTTCTCAGGAAATGGTATTTGCATTCAAACATTACAAAAATGGGGGAAAGTTTATTTATATTATTTAATTGAAAGGGTGCCTTGGTTTTTTGGTTGTTTTTTTTTTGGGGGGGGGGTGGGGTAAAAGATTAGCATCCTTGAAGGTGTTTATGATTTTAAAAAGCCATTTTTTAAAATTAATGAAATATTCCTTACAATTACTAATTTGCATGTAAATTTAATTATATGTAAACTGTGACCAGGGAATGCATGGAAGAGTTTTCAGCAGGCATACGTAAAGGATTAGAGGTAGCTATTGAAATAAAGGTTTGCAATACACCCCTGTAATACTACCAATAGGTAGGCTTTGCTTGTCAAAAAGAGAGCAGATGCATGGAGGCAAGACGGGTGGAGCCCTTTCAGTGCACAGTGCT
This sequence comes from Psilopsiagon aymara, assembly GCA_024733675.1. Taxonomy (NCBI): domain Eukaryota; kingdom Metazoa; phylum Chordata; class Aves; order Psittaciformes; family Psittacidae; genus Psilopsiagon; species Psilopsiagon aymara. The sequence goes on from JANRGW010035996.1 coordinate 6,213, forward strand.
GTAAGAGTTTACTCAGGGAGTACTTTTGCCACCTGTGTTTTGCAAGTAGCTGTCCTGCGTTAAAGACCAGGGTGAAAAAGATTCATACTATGCATGTTTAACACCCAAGAATTACTTGCTTACATCTAAAATGGTATACTACCAAGTGTAGGCTAGTAAACTATCTCCTCTGCTTACATCCCTCTATCTGCTACTAGCCATAAACCACCCTTCCTGGGAGCTCTGACAAATACTGTCAGGATAAACTTAAATGAACACACCAATGTGCCGAATTCAGATCTTTATCTGTTCTGCAGTAGTCATGCCATAATGCCCTCTTGAAATGAGCCTTCCTTCTCTTCCTGTTAGACAATACCTGAAAGCTGGAGGCAGATGTGAGGGTTCATGTCTGCTCTCAAGTCTGCTGGTTTAATACAAGGAGTAGGAAATCCCTAAGTCTTATAAAAGAGGTTGAAATGGCTCAGTACCTGATCTGGAAAGCATATACAATTATGAAGATATGAAACATGCCTTTGAAGTACTGCACTGAACATGCTTTGCAGTGGAAATTTAAACACGTTTTAGCTTGTGTTGTGAAACCAATTTAAAGCAGCTTTCAAGCATGTTTCTTGCTCCCTTTACTAACAGAGTGTGGCTGTTGTGGTTAGTATATCACACACACAGTGACTAGGGATTCTGAGCACAGTCACTGCTCCATGTTTTTAAGGTTATGATCAATGAGCTTTTGGTACTTTTTTTTTTTTTTTTCCAATCCTTCTCCAAGAGTAACCCTTGGTTTTGAAGACAGAGTAATTATATTATTATACTGTAGTATAGTATCTACAAAAACTCAAAATAATTACTCAGCTGATGTCATATGAGGAGATAATCATATAGTTATAACTCATAAATAGTTTAAAGAAATAATAGATACCCATTTAATGGTAAGGAGGAAAAAAGTGATGTTTCTATTTTCAGAAGGGTCTGATTTTCTTTCTTTTGTTGCTAACAGCTTAGTTTAAGCAATTTCAGAATATTTCACATATACTTTACGAAAAACAAACAAGCAAACAAAAAATCACACAAAAAATCCCCAACCAACCAAACAAAACCCCAAACAATAACAACAACAAACCAACCAAAACCACAAAAAGCAACTACCCAAAACCCTACAGGTTCATATACTTGAAAAGTGAGGTGAAATCTTAAGGGGAAAAATACCCAAACAGATATTTCTGCATATTTCAAATTGGGGTTCAAAAGAAGGGAAAAAGAAGAAAAAGGAGAAGTGAAGGGCTATTTTGTAGTCCTAACAAACCCTGAAAAGGATTGTCTATATAGTGAAAGACACTACAAGATCCTGGCAAAAAATCACTTCAAAAGATAATTGAATTTCTCCAATGCTGTAAAGAAACTGTTATTTAAGTTTGACAGCAAATTGGCCAGCTGCTGGCTAATATAGAATTCATTATAAATAAATATAATTTTCTTCATTTTTTATTATGGGTGGTCAGAGGCTTCTAATTACAATGGAAAGAATTGACCTAAGATCAATATTTTTTCTCATTTTGATAAAATAAGAAAATGTGTTAGGGGATATCACCAAGAAAATTTAGGAGAGGAACAGCTATTCCCGCAGTTGGAACACACACGGTTATCTAATGGTATTTAGTGTTGTCTGTTGCTAGAGATCAACAAGTATTAAACTATGTTTGTATTTCCTTGTCAGCATATTTTATAGAACAGATTGTTTAAACTTTTTAGTTGTTATGTTATTGACTAACATCTATCTTCACTTTTATTTCCCTTTTCTGAAGGTATAGGACATGACACATTCAACTTGATAAAATGTAACAGTCACTGTTCACACTGCAGAATTATTGACAGTGTTAGATTGTTGATAGGGTACTAGTAAAAAGTGTATCACACATGCCATCTGGTATCATTTGCTGTCTGAAATAAAAGCAGTTTGACTGCTCATGCCGGTTTTCCTCAGTCTAGTTACAGTAGTCTTTTCCTAGTCTAGTTAGAGTATTCTGTTAAAATGTGCAGCATATCATTTAGATGTTTCACCAGAAAGTTAGGTTAAGTGTCTATCTGTCACCACAGAATCACCAGTCATAAAGGCTCGGTCACAACCTAATCTGAAGAAGGTCAGCAAAAAATTCAAACACCAAAATGACATTTAGACCTCTTTTGGGAGGTATTTTTTCCTGAGAACAAATAAAGGCAACTACCATTTAAAGAGGAATTTCATTTCTGTAATTAAGGCAAAGGCTCAGATAGTGCTATGATGTTAATTTGTCTTTTGGAAGTGCTGTGTGTAAGATTGACAAGAGACACTTTCAGATAGTATTTTACTGCATTTCCAGTCTGAGAGAATGTACACATGTGATGGCTGTGCTTCAGCTGTCACAGACCACACATCTGTGAGTTAACCAGCATGTAATGGGTAGTAGAATCAAAGGGAGGATGAATACTGAGCCTGGTGAGAAGCTGGAAGGGTAGCATTTGCTGACAGTAAAGCGGAGACAGATACTCTAAGACCTACTAGCTGAAAAATCAGTCTGATGCTTGAAAGAAGATTTTTAGTGTGGTAGAAGGGAGAGGTTTTACCAGATGGAAGAATTTGTTATCCGCTTAGGAAAGTATTTACTGCATTAAGTAGTTCTTCTGTAACTTGTACTTCAACTTGACCGATACCTAACACTGCTGCTAACTTCAGCTAGATCACTTGAGAAATAAAGTGCAATTTATGTAATTTATATTTTATTGACATAGACTGTGTAATCAACAGACTTATATTGAGGAATTGTTTTCAACATTGCATTTATATATGCAAATATAATTAGAACAACCAAAACAAAGACGAGCAAATAAAAACTTAATTCTGTGACTGGAATGCCTAAGAAGACAAACCTTCTCAATAAAATTGTAGCCAGAGTTGGAAAGGGGGAGTTGTTCCAAATCATTGATGTATATATTATTGTCAATTTTTTGTCTAAAGCCACAAACTTCATAATTCTTTTTTCTCAAAACAAAATAAAAGTGATGCAATGAAAGTTATGCTTATTATGATAAATATCAGAAAGTTAAAAATCAAAGCCAATTTTTTCTCCTTAGTAGAAAAGTAAGTTTTTCAGAAATGTGCTTCCTGTCTCTGAAATATAAGCTTGTGGAAATAAGGAAAGTACTGAAACAATAATAAAAAAAAAAAAAACCCAACCCAACAACAAAACCCCCAGCACTGGCTGAACAATTACTATCTGCAAGTACAAAATTAATCAATGTCTTATACTGTGTTTGAGTATTTTAAAACATTTCCTTATGATTACATTTAATCTAAGCATAAAGTAAACATTTAAGAAACATCTGCAGGCTTTTTTCTCTCCTTAAATCCACTTTATACATTAATGGGTATATAATCATACCATTTCCTAATGTACATACTAGTTTTGGACACAGTTATTTGTTCAATATAGCTAAACATGACTTCATATTAGTTCCAATTTCTGAATACAAATATTTTGGCTAAATAGCTGTGTTTCTGGAAACAGGGCTGTGAGATATGTTCCTATATCTGGCATATTTCAGCTCTCGTATGTCAACTTGGTAAATCTTAAAACAGTTTCCTTTTCCTTCTTTTTCCTCTACAAAGCAAGAATATAATTGCTATTTTTATTCCCTGCTCCATAATAGCTGTCATTGGGTAATGGAAGAATCAATCAAACATCTTTTCTTCATGTCCCTGCAGCAACAGAACTTTATTATTTTTACTCCACTGACACTGAGAAGCCTGAATCAATATTGACAAAACATCAAATCTTTTTGAAAAGTTTAGCTATGATTTTTTTCAAATTAACCATTTCACATCTGTCATAAATGCAAAGGGCAGGGTAGCAATCTTGCTTTCAGGTATAAGAGTCATTCAGGTAATTCACATCCTGGAAAGGTATCTACAGTGACAACAAGGTAATAAGATCATACCAAGATTTCTGTGTATTGCACTCATTAATAATTGAGCTATTATGTGTTCTCACAGTCTCTCTTCCCCTCTCCTTTTCTCCCCCCTCTTCCTGTTGTGTAACCACTGTAGCAATGCACATACCTGCACATACCATATAAGGGAGCTGAAGGAATGATTGTTACATTCAGCAATTCCAAGACGAAGTGTTTTTTGAATCTCTTCTTGTAGAATTCTAGTAACCATCTACTGTAAAGTTGCTTTCAGCAAAATATTTCACATTCTATAGGAAGAAATGGCAGTGATGAAATCATCAACACAAGTCTGCCAGCATTTCAGATATTAATAGCCATCAAAAAGGGTGTTATGACCCTACAGTGGTCTTGCAAATTTGTTAAAGGTCATTATACAGGTGAGGAGCCCTTGTAACATCATCTCTTTGTAACAACAAGGTGTCGATGCTAAACCTCTTCTGTGTGAGCTGCAGGTGACTTTCTGTACAGCTCACCATGCCTGTGTTGTGCTACCTGGTGCTCTTCATAAAAGCAACCATACCTTTTAGAGTAGTGGTAAATCAGATTACTTTTTCTGGTGTTTGACTTAGCCAATCTCTAGCTTAAAAATTCCACACAAGCACTGCCTGTTTAACTAGGTAAAGTTTAAAATAAGCGGGCAAGCAAATGCAGTCTCCCATGTCATGGGAGGAACACCTGGAAAGGAACACACACACGTGTGCACAAACACGTACATCCAAATGTTTAACTAGTTATGCATTCATCACACAATAAAAGGAGTACCTGTGCTTGGCATGTAGTAGATGCAGGTGCATACATTATAATCTAACCTGTATATATGACCACCAGGCCTAGTGGAATCATATGCACTCCTACTGTATAACAAATTTCTAGTCTGCCTTGCTGTAGCAATGTGTACATTTGGTCAGATAGCATATACATACTGTTACTGACATTTCCCTCCCTCAATTTTCTTTTTTTCCGCCGAATGGAAAGGAATAGCAGGAACAGAAGTACTCTTGCATGACTCTTGGAATGAGACCTTTTGTTAATTTATTTATCTAGGAGTGGTACAAAACACTAAATGTCAAAATTCCCAGGCAGGTCTGGTTTTTACAAAGCAAGTGACAAAGCCAGAGGAGCATTACACAAAGACAGCAGAGCATTACACAATCAGCATGCTGGTAAACTGCAGTGCCTTAGCTCACATGTGCATTTGCAAAAGCTACCCTGTCTATTTTCAGTCAACATACAAAGATAGAACACTGCAGGTATTTTTTTTTATCACTGATTATCTGCACTGGTGTGCATTTTTGTGCAAGTGTATAGCACTTTTATGTCTATTTCCGTGTCCTTAAAGTTTTTCCATAGCTTCTTGAAGTTGATAACATCAGTCAGTAAAAACGTAGTCTTTCCCTAGATTAGGACTATCTAAGCAATATATGTCCTCCAAACTGAATGGTTTGTTGTTGCAGATATGTGTAAATATACATATTGTAAATTAAAATTCAAGGGGAAACACTAATGTTTCCACTGAAATCATCCTCTCTCATTTTACCAGGCACAATGTTTCGTCTTTTACTTGCAATACAGACCAAAAAGCTGGCCTTACATTACTGATGCCAACAAAGTTTCATCTAGCTTCCAGTTCTGTAGAACAACTCCCAAGTGTTTTGAAGGGCTGTGTCTTGAACCTGTTACATCCTTGCACTTCTTGCAAACATATTCTGAGACTATCCTTTTTCAGTCTCAAAGGGGAAATAATGTAGTTTCTGTAAGGCCAAAATTCACCTATTAAAGTGAATAATACAAAGAAGGCATAAAAACCTGTGAATGTTTACTATTTTAGATTGGGTGATATGGTTTATTGGGAGGTGTCCCTGCCCATGGCAGGGGGGTTGGAACTAGATGATCTTAAGATCCTTTCCAACCCTAACTATTCTATGATTCTATGGGGTAGGCAGCATACAAATGTGCTTTTAACCATTTATTAAAAATTGCTCTCTCAGGCAATACTGACTGCTGTGTAGCATACTTGTTCTTGGTTGAGGCAATTTTATCCATTGCTAGTCAATTTTCTCTGCGGTTATTATCAATTTTTATTGTATTAAGGTACTGACATAATTACACTTGCTTAAAATGCAGTGTAATACATTACTAGTAAATAGTAGCTACCTTCTCCTTTTCCATTTTCCTTCATGTATGCTCAAACCCAGTATGAAAATCACAAACTCATGCTGCTCCAAAACCACCAACCTGAGAAATTATTTTAAATCTACAAAAAACATTTCTGTTCTTAGACATCTTGGTATTTTAAAGTAAGTATATAAAACTTTCCCTGTGAAAGTTCTAAAATAACATTACAGGTAACCAAAAGGGTTGTAGTAATGCTTATTATACATTTACAAATTATGAAAAGTACAGACATGCATGATTTCATTCAGGAGTAAAAAAAATTGCCTTGAACTCTATAAATCACAACAAAACTTATGACCCTCAACTGAAATATGATTACATTATATAAAATTTATTAAGTAATATATTACAGGTCCTAAGAACATCTGTTATAGGTGCCTTGCAGAGAATATTTTTGCTTTTTCATAGAATCATAGAATGGTTTGAGTTGGAAGAGACCTTAGGCAGAGACATCTTCCGCTAGACCAGGCTGCTCAAGAGCATACCCAACCTTGAACACTGCCCAGAATGGGGCATCCACAGCTTCTCCGGGCAACCTGTGCCAGTGCCTCACCACCCTCATACTGAAAAATTTCTTCCTAGTATCTAGTCTAAATCTACCTTCTTCCAGTTTAAAGCCATTCCCCTTGTCCTGTCACTACACGCCCTTGTAAAAAGCCCTCTTCAGCATGCTTGTAGGGTCCCTTTAGGCACTTGAAGGCTTCATTAATATCTCAGCCTAGAAAAGAGAAGGCTCTTTACCATTGAGATAATGCAGTTCATGCAGTTCTTTATGCAATCTACATATATATAGTATATATGTATGTATATAGTAAGCTTGTGAAAGTTATTAATGTTTTTCTAACACTGTTTGCTATGTAATATAGATTAAGACATATGCCTAAAACATATGCTTTGACAAGACTGCTTGCCTGCTGCAGATAGACCCTGATATGCTGAGAGTCATATTCTGGAGCCACACATTTCTTGTGTTTGATGAGGCCACAAGCTTTTCTATGGTAAAATCAACAAGTCACATATTACAGGCATTAAAAACCGCAGGGTGATCTGGCTAAATCAGCAAAGTGGGACTCAGGAGAGCCCACACTGTCATAATGTTTAATACATGACCTAGAAGAAGTCACTCAGTAGGTTTCTGCTCTAGTTTTCCAACTTCATAAGGAAAGAACAGACATGAACAGTATTTCTTCCATCTTTGTCAGCATTTTGGGGTGGAAACTGTATTTAACTAATTTTTGCAGAAGAGCAAACACAAGATCTTGTCCTTAGCTGTATCACACCAATGTCTCAAAAATTAATTACAACTGAAGGAAAGAGGTATAAACCACCCAGTTTTTAAAGTATCAAGTTAAAGCTTCTGTTACAAGCACTAGTTAAAATTATGCTTCCATTTGCACTAATGCTTCTGCCTGAAAGGTTAGTTATTAGAAAGGAAACTGTTAAAAGGCATAGCAAACAACTGCAATTCAGAAGTAATTAACAATAATGGTGATGTAGATAAGACTCCCTACAATAAATACAACTATAATGTGAAAAAGAGCTTTGAAAGACAATAAAAGAAGATTAAACCAAACTGGGATACAAATAAAGAGCATGTAAAAAGAGATACCACAATTAACAGATTTTGATGCCATTATGCTTGTGTGTCTGAAAACATAAATTGTTTCACAAATGGAGAAAGTAGCAAGATTTAAGCACTTTTGAAGCAGAAAACTCGTTTAGCTATTTTATGAGGTAGAGACACTTACTGTAAATCATTTCTACACTTGTAGGAGGGCAATATAAATTGGCTTGATAAGATATGACTGATTTAAAATACACTTCTTTAATAGCACTGGCTGAATATAAAGCACCTTATAACTGGATGTGATCTGAATTTCGAAACTGAAGGTTCATCACCATGTACAAGGGTTTGAAAACTTTACTGGTGAAAGCGAGAGCAAGAAGGCTGTAGCTTTGTCCAGTGGTTGAGGTAATGCAAAAGGGGTAAATATTCTAGAAGTATGCTTCACCTTCTTGCTCTTGCTTTAAATATGTCTAAAAGCATCAAAAATAATTCTTTAGTAGGGTGTTTGAATATAATATACCTCTTCACAGAATAGGTATGTATCCAAAACAGCGGCCTCTGACAAGTGTAAGTTCTAAGAAGTTATAAATATACCCATCATGAGAGTTTGCTCTGAACCCAAATATAAATGTACTGAGGAAATATCACAAACCACACTTTGTATTCTGTACCACTGTGATGGCATTACCAAACATAGCATGGCAATCCTTAGGAGTGTGTTACGCAAGCATGTGAGCAATGTGACCACTAAAGGGCCAAAGAAAGATGAGCATAGTGGTGCATGTGAGGCATTCGGGTAACTGAAAGTTGCAAGATATTGAAGAAGGTAAGCACAGGTGACTGCAAATAGGGCATGCTGCTGAAAGCAAAGGATGACTAGCAACACAAAGGAATAAGATGGCAGTGCAGGGAGAAGATGACATCCATTCTCTTGGTGATATAGCATTGGTGTGGTTTAAGGCCAGCTGGTAACTCAGAACCACACAGCTGCTCGCTCACTTCACCCCTTTTTTCTCCTCCCCATTTTCTCCTGGGGGAGAAAAAAGACATGAAGTGAGAGAGTGGCTGTGTGGTTGTGAGTTGCCAGCTGGGCTTAAACTACAACAACTCTCCAGATATATAAATACTTGATTGTTCTCATCTTGCAGAATGGAATGCATTCAAAAGGAAGAAAAATATCTTAGAAACTTAATGTGTCTTACATGATTAAGAACACAGCCCAATTTCTTAGAACTCTTAGCAGATTTTCTCTCCTTTTACAAGCTGTTTATTTACCTGCCCGTCCATATCTACCTTTTTAAGAGAGGAATTGCTCTTTAGAATTAGGTAAGATTTTCAGGCCTGTTTCTGTCTGTTTCTGCAGATTTCTCAGAAGGCCAGAGTCTGACACACACACAGAATCGTCAGCTATTTCTCCATCACAAGATTTGTACAGAATGAAAACATATTATATGTGTCATATTTTCCTTCTGATCAAATATGATGCGACAATACAAAAATTTTCTTATATTTGCTTGTCAGTTCTAGTTTGGAATATTGCTGGAAATGAGAAAATCTAACCTGAATAAAAATGAGGTAACTGCAAAGAAATATTCAAAACACCTGTTGAAAAAAAATTAATTTGGTTTGGGTTTGAACTTCTGGAATGAGAAACAGACATTTTCTCATTCCAGTAATTCACAACATTTATTCTGTTGCGTGCATAACTGGTAAGGAACACTGAGAAACAGAGTGTTGAGAGCCTTGTACTGTTTATAACATAAAACAAGTGTATTCTGACCACAGGTACAGATAGTAGTCTGCTATGTAGTTCTCCGTTACATGTCTATAGCCTTGTTTTTTCATTTTCATCTATGCAGGCAAGCAGAGACCTGTACTGTGATCAAAAACATATTCCCTGGTCTGGAACGATGAGGTGCCATATCTGCTGTGAGCACTGAGGTTAATTTGTTGGCGCAGTGCTGCCATAGCCTAAAAGTTGATGAATAGGCTAGGCTGAAATAAAATGCTTAACAATTTCTGAGGTTTCATATGACATAGTACATAAATAACAGCATGAATACTTCTGAAGAGCATAGAATACTGCAAACCAGTGAGATGGTGAGATTATTAATATATAAAAAAAAAAAGGGGGGTATAAATTCTACTTTGGTGTAAACTTATGGAGAAAAATTGCTTGTAGCTGGCACTCTCGTAAACTAATCAATGCATTCCAGATAGACAGTTTATAGAAAAATATGTGCTGTTGAAATCATGGGATGATCCCCCCACCTAATAAATCAAAATCAGAGTATTTTCATTAGAAATGACTATAAACAATAATAATTGGAAAAAGACCAAAGGTGACTACTTTTGTCAAAGACCGGCTATCAAAATCCAGGCAAACACCTCTTATCTAGGGAGTTCTGAACCACATTATTTTCTTTGTATTATACAACAGACAGTATCAGAGATTTGGAACATTTTATTTACAGTAACAGAGATAGCATCAACTTTAAATGGAGTATTTATCAGCTTTAGAAACATAACATTCATATGTACAAATCACATACAAAACCCCAGAGGTATTACATGCTTCATGTTCACAACTTCATTTCTCAATGTTGTTAATGAAAATCCCCACTGGATTATCTGGGTTTGATCATTTTGCTCAATGTCCCATGAGAAAGCCTACTACACAAGAATTCTACTCCCCTTCTGTCATATTGACTTAGCTTGAACTGTGAAACTCCAATTGTATTTGATGTCCTATGCAAAATAAATTGATTTACTCAACTGCACACTCTACAAAATTCTCCTAGAGAACTCATCGAAAAGAGAGTCATCCATCCATTAAATCAAAATGAGAATGACTAAAAGGATATAGCTCTTTATAGAGGTCTGCAGGTCATCTGGTGCAGTTTGTATCTGTTTTGTGCCATTTATTTTGACTGCTTATGACAAGATCACATTTTTCTTTCCATTTTATTATGCTGTACAGCACTGAGCACATTACAGATCATAACAATAAAAAAAAAACCAAACACGCAAGGTTTGTTTTAAAGACAAAGTTTTGGAAGAAGCTAGGGAACACTTCCATAAATATGAAGTGAATTCTTGGGTATTCATATTATTAGGCATTACTTGAGACAGAAGACAAAGAAGAAAAATAATTTGAGCAGGATTCATCATGATTCGTCTAAATTAATTTTTAACTGTGATCTAAAAGACTCTCGCACTTCTGGATGTGGTAACAGGTACTTGAGAACCCCTTTCAATTTCTTCAGATACGAACATGAAATAATGAAAACATTGCTAAAGGTATTGTTAAGATGTTTGTGTATGTATGTATATACACATCCATATACCGCAAAAAAGGTAGAACCTTTATACATACCCAAATCCATGCAAAACCATGAGACTAAACCATGTGTTTGGAGTGCTTTATACAGTCATATAATTGATCTCCCTGAAAATCCTCTGATAGAGGACAAAACAATGTTCTTTTCTTTGTTAGTGCAGGAAGTATCAAATTTGGAGCAGTAGATGTACTCTCAACAGAACATTTGGAACAGTAGATGTTCGGTCAACCATTTAACAGGCAGAGTACAAAACTCTGCTTCATGTCTTTGCCTAATAGGACCATTTTGGATACATTATTCCAAGCTCTATCCACAGGATTATTAAGGCAAAATCTGAATCCCAGCTTTGTTTCCAAAACAACTCATTGACAGAAAACTCATGTTCTTCTGTAGCTATTTTCTGGTGTTATTATAACATGCGCAGTGCTGCAAGGAGAAGAAAGCATAGCTTTATTTTTTTGCTGAACGTGATACTCCATCAGTATAATACAAGTATTATCCTGATATACCTGTGAAAACAAGGCCTTGCTATATTTTAGATCTAATATAGAGAAGATCTTACATCTTATAAAGAAATAACTTACTTTACCAGGTTAGCTTTATTTTGTTCCCTTTCAGTCTTTTTCCCAAATTTGATGAAAAATATCAGCATCTCAAAGATTTTTTCTTTTTTGAGCTTTTATAAATAAATTTGCTTTATAATTTAATAAATTTCAGGATGTTTTCCTTGAAAACTCATTTTCTGGTCAGATCCAAAATTGTAAAATAAAGATCCGCAACAGTTTGCTTGATCTGAATATATACATGCTAGGGTACAACATATCTGAAATCTAAAATTCTGTAAAATTAAAGTAGTGCAGCAGGGAGTATTTAGTTATAAAACTGCTCTTTAAAAATCAAATGGAGGATTAAACTAAATCCACAAACTGTCATCACTCAGTTCCTTTATGGAACTGGCAATTAAATGAATCAGAACAGCTTCATCCTCTTATGTGTAACCTGGGTTTAGTCCAGAGACTGACATAAATTATTCTATTGTTTATAAGGTCTGTGAATAAGCCTGTGGAGACCCCTCTTGAAAAAGAATTAAAAGATAAGGTGAAAATAGATGAAAGTAAGAGAGATGAGTCCTTGCTTGCTGGTCTTGAAAACCTGAAGAAAGAATTCAGAGACTATTGCAAAGATTTTTGTATCATAAGTATGCATTCACCAGCATATAATAAAAGCTCTCAAAGATAAACTTTTTCCTATTTATTTGAATGCAGACAAGGCTATTTTATTTGCATAGTCTATTTATTTTTTGTTACACGGGGGTAAATATTCTCAAGTTTACATATTTTCATAATATTTTTTTGTACTTTAGGTCATACTATATTTTCGTTTGCCTTCTGAATTACGTTTTTGATCATGCAATGTGTACTGAGTGGAATTTAAATGAGTTCTCTTTATTTGAGCCTGTTCTAGTTCAATTACTATTTTTCAATACCTGCCATCTATTTTGAATCTTGATTCATTCAATGAATGCTCAAAGAATTTGTAAACAGAAACACTGTGACTGTTTAATTTTTTTAAAAAAATCTATAGTTAATGAATTCCTAGCAGAATTATCTAAGTCATTTTAGTATGTGATAAGTAGTAAACCTCTGCTACTTTAAAGTACCTCTGCAATATTAAAGCAAGCAAATGAGGAAACTTGCCTGCTTTTTTTCTAATGCCATATTTTATAATGCAGTGTATGCTGGGACACTTCTGGGGAAGTGCCAGAGCAAGAAGTAGTTGCTAGAACAATTTGCAAGAGGCACTTCTAATATATAATTGAGGAGAGAAGGCCATTAGCAATGAGGGAGAGCAGATCCTGTTTCATGAGATAAAAGGACAACAGGACAGAACATGGTAAGAGGAATAATGCCAAACTAAATAACAAGACAGCACATCACAAACTCCTCAGATTAGAATCTTAAGCTTCAAGTCTTTGACTGATTTTAATTTCACTATTGAAGACATTAAAAAACAGGTAAATATGGCACTAAAAAAATACCATTCTGCTGAGATTTTTTAAAACCTGTGTTGATACAGAATTTGATGCTTTATGTATTTTTGATGGTGTATTCTATTTTCAGTTTTCATATGAGAAAATACTGAAGGGCCTTTAAAATAAGTGGCAAGTAAACATCATGCAGCATTTGTCATCATTTCAGAAGAAAAGTATGAAAGACCAGGATAAGATGAAAAGTTATTTTATAATGTGGGATGTTTAATTTTGTTGAAATTTTCAGTTCTTTTTATGTTTCATGTACATTACAAAGGGCAACATGTGTGCCTCTATTGTGTTGGGTTTTTTTGTCAAATAGATTTTCATTCATGAGAAAATTACTAAAAGCAGTCTATAAAACCAGAGACTTTACGAAAACAAGCACAAAATAGAAGTGTGTCAAGAAATCAAATAAGAAAAACTTAAAATAATACTCCTGCTTTTTTCTTGCAATTAAATGAGCATAGCATAGCATGGCATAGCACAGGACAGTATGGAAGGATTTTCATTCCCTTTCTAGCATCTCCTCCTATGAGAAAAAAACAAAAACTGCCATTAGCCAGCTAAATAATTTCAAACTTAAAAAAAAGTATCGGTCAGTGTGACTTGCTCACAAATCTTCACTTTTTACACATGCACACAAAATTTTAATTCACCTTCAAAGCTTTTACCCATGAATCTCTCTTACTTGAAAGATTCCCTGAACTTATACCAAGCCTTGCCAGCACAGAAACCTTCACCTTTCTGCCTGATACCTTCTGACCAGGAACTTCTGTTTCCCTTAAGAGTGTGAAAAAGTTGAAACAGAAGCACAGAAGAGGGCCGTGGCAATTCTGGATGCAGCAGGACATGTCAGCATAACTAAAGCTGAGATTTCACCTTTGCTGATGTGCTAACTACCTCGTAAGTCAGATTTCCCCTGTTTTCTGGCAGATCCAGAGGGGTTGTCCTGCCAGTGATATTGAAAGAAGAGGCAGATTTGGAGGCCAGGCTTACATTTTATGGTATGCACTGTTTGTAGCTTATATTCCTCCCACACAAAAGCAAGTACCTCTTGATCTTCCTCTGCTTTCTCTACCATCTGTTACTAATATATGACATGCAATCCTAGTGGCTCTAAGGAGTAGCAGGAAGAACAGACCTTGCAGAACAACCAGAATATCATCCCTTCCATCAATTTATGCCAGACACAAATTCAAAATTTCTTGAACACTTTTTCAATACAGTGGTGGTAATGCACACCTGCTTCTCACTTGATTTTTCACTATATAACCTGAATTATGAGACTAGAATCTCTCTGCAATTGATCAGAAGACAAATCTAGGAAACAGATAATGTTCTAGTTCTGGAATCTAAGCTGAGTTAATATTTTAATGCAGTTCTTTAATGCAGACATATCTTATGATGCATCCACACAAATTAATCCAGCAACGTAATGGGGAACATAGGAAGCAGAGTGAGAAAAGGGAAAGTGTCTGGCAGGCTAGAAGTGAAGATACAATTGCGGAAATCACTGATATATTTGTAACCATCCATTCATAGTTCTGTTTTTGTGGAGAACAAAACTTCTTCCTACATTAGAGTCTGTATCTCTATGTTGATATATATCATTGCCAGGTAAATTAAAGGTTTTATTTTGTATCTCTTGATTTTTGTGGGAAAACAAATTAATTTCAGTAGAAAGCAGCAGAATCTGATTTTTTTAAAAAAAATCTGAGCTATCATCTTTAAGAAAAAGATTCAATAGCTGGTGCGAGATTCGTTATTAGAAAATGAATGCTGAAAGCTTTTAATTTAAAATGCAATTTCACTCCAAAAGCATACAGGTATATTTTAAAGAAGGCCTGCTTTCACGGGTTTAGATTATAAAATTCAGATTATGTATGGTATATGTTAGTATACCCCCATGTTACAGTTGAGGTATTAAGAATAGGAAAAGACTGTAGAAAAGGAAGATAAAAAAAGTATTTTTACATCATCATTTACAGCTAATGTAAGACCATAATAAACAAGAGACATATTTGTAGAGAAAAAAAGGGAAAAATATATTTATTGAATATATTTGAATATTTAAGATCAGATAAGCATTATTATGATTATTTAATTTTTGTACACAAGTTCATTATTCCTCTTCAGCTTTCATAATGAATAGAAGCATTTGTGTAAAGTAATAGGAAATGGTGGCAAGTGTGAGCTCTAGGAGCTGAATTTGCGAAGCTAATAGCAGCTGAAACTATAAAAACTCTAATGGTTTCTTTCCTGCAGATCAACATATGCCTGATCTCACCTACAGGTCAGAAGATGAGGGTAGTAAGAAACAAACAATGTCTTTTCTGACTTGGATCTGAAAATGGATAAATGGGATGGTGGCCCTAGGAAGGTGGTTCTACCAAGTACTTAAACAAATTGCCACTGAACTGCTAATTCAGCCAGCTTCTATGTAACATCTATGTGCTGTCTTTCTGATGATCATCTTTTCCTCTTGACTCAGATTCCTCAATAGTCTTTTTTTCTAAGACCCACTTGCTCTTTCTAGCCCATCTTAGTCAGAGCTGACCTCAGAAACAGATGCTCATTTTTCTCAAAAATTAGCAAGAGCCCCATAGGCAAGTATCAAAGATTCATCCATTTAATCAAAGGCTCATTTCACCCCTGTAATGCTCCCCTCAGGAAAGTCTTTACAATCAACATGTGTCAAAAGTTCTTTGCAATCACCAGAGTTAACAAACAGCATCTTCTTAAAAAAAAATATATATATGTTTTTTTTTAAATATTAAAAGTCTATCAGTCAGCAAATGTGTGTGCTGTTTTTTAGTGTGTGAAATGATTTTGTCTGGAAAGGTAGCTTAATCTTCCCAAAAATTCTCAGCAGAAGACTACTCTAAAATATATGAAAGAGTTCATTTCAGAGTTGGAATTAAATAAGTATATAAAAAATAATTGCTGACCTTCATCTAGAGAGCAGAAAATCCTATTTTGCAGGAATATGCTTAAAAATGTAGCTTTAAAATTGCATAATAACATTGACACAGAGTATGTAGCTGAATACTAAAACAGATTAAATAAAGACTTCTTTTTCCTGAGAGGCAACTTTTATATGCAGGTTTCCTCCTGTGATCTCTAAGCACTAGATTTTTGAAGAAAGCTCTTACTGTATTTTAATATATTGTTATTTTTAAGATGATCTTATGCTTCTAGTATTTTGGAAACCTTCCCCTGAGGTTTATATTACTGTGAAAGATGTTTTTCCTCTGATTCTGGACTTTACAAAAGGAAGAGCATGAGGAATTTTACCATCTCATTTAGTTTCCATTGCATTTCAATGTAAAAGCGTACTGTTACTTTCTGTTAGCTTCTTGTGCAAAATGAATTCAGAATAACCACTGGTTTGCCAATGTTTTGTTTTATTTTATATATATATATATTTTTTTTTTTTTCCTCTAAGAGCTAAGACATGATACATGGTATCACCTACAGACTTCCAAAACTCTTTCGCATGGTTCTTAGATTTAAAAAAATGCCACTGAAGTTTAGGGCAAATGAATATTACATCATATTATGTTGTTTTCTATCTTCTATGTTATTTTTAGATTACTTCTCACTTTATAGAATCATAGAATCATAGAATACTCAGGGTTGAAAAGGATCTTAAGATCATCTAGTTCCAACTCCCCTGCCATGGGCAGGGACACCTCATACTAAACTATGACACTCAAGGCTATGTCCAACCTGGCCTTAAACACCACCAGCGATGGAGCATTCACAACTTCCCTGGGCAACACATTCCAATGCTTCACCACCCTTACATTAAAGAATTTCTACCTCATACCCAATCTAAACTTCCCCTGTTTAAGTTTAAACCCATTACTCCTTGTCCTCTCAATACAGTCCCTAATGAAGAGTCCCTCCCCAGCACCCCTGTAGGCCCCTATCAGATATTGGAAGGCTGCTATGAGGTCTCCACGCAGCCTTCTCTTCTCCAGGCTGAACAGCCACAACTTTCTCATC
>JANRGW010035997.1:0-11362 GCA_024733675.1 Psilopsiagon aymara
ATAAAGAAGGAAAGAAGAGGAAGGGGCCTGCTAGACCCCCGCACAAACAACACACAGCCAGGAGCCTGTCCACAGAGCACCAAGGCAATCCAGAAATGAGAGACTTCCCCAGAAACAAGACCTGGAACATTTTCAATTCATCTTCAAATAATCTCCTGTGACGCTGCGCTCATCTTCAGCCACACACAGTGACCAGTACGGTCAGGCATATTTTGTCCTGCAGGGTGCCGGATGCATACGCTGCAAGATGGGCCATCCACAGCTGTCCCATCCATTGAAAGCATGAGGATTTAAAGGGCATTTGTAAAGCTTCAATGAGAGAAACTCCATTTCATCTTTAGATGGCATAAAGCATAAGCCCTAAGGCCGCCCTTAAGGTAACTCGGTGAGTCTCCTGTGATTCAGAGAAAACTCCAGGGACAAAGTCACCAACTAAGTTTTAAGATGACAAGCAGGTACTCTTTATTGCGATGCCAGGAGACACGGGGGATAGCTCCTCCTAATGTGTGTCTCCCTGCATGGCCACACAGGCCATCCTTATACAGTCACTGGGCATACATACATATTCATGAGGCTAGACATGAATTACATTTTCCAGACAGTTTCTCACATACATACAAAAATGTGGTGGTGCTCTTTGAGGGTGGTTTACTTCTTCCAACAGTCTTCATCACTGCTGGCAGCCTTTGAAGCACCATCTTAATTAACATTACCAACATAGCAATCATCCTGTCCTTCTGCTGAGCAGCTAATTTCACTGCTGCCTCCAGGACATCTGCTAGGCTAGTCCCGGAAGCTCCCCATCCCCACACCCTGTCTTCTACATTTTTGTACTAAGGTCCTAAGGACCTAAAACTGTGTCAACTACCTTCAAGCTCTCAGTTGTTTTCCATTACAAAGCCACCAGACTTTACATTACTTAGAATTGATTACATTTGGTGCCTCCTTGTCTCAAATCCCTCCTTTTTCTGCCCTTTTGCAAATTCTTTTGCAACATTTTATATACTACCATTGCCATCTAGAGTCCTTTTGAAATAATTGCCTGTTTGTACTTGATGCTTGATTTCACTTTTTTTCAAACCTTCATAACTTATCATCGATGATTTACAATACCAGAAGGAACATCGTATCATACCACAAGTAATCAATATTAAACCAATTAATATTAATATCCCTGCACCCAGTTGCCTCAACCAGGAGAGATTAGGAAACCATGCAGTTAACTTATTCTGTATCTCTTCAAACCCCCAGGAGGTATCATCCTTGGTCACTTCATTAAATAATTTAGTTTGTTTCCAAATTTCCTCCAGATCTGTTTCAATTCAGCCACTTTGATCTATGCAGGAACAGTAACTTTCATTGATTATGGAACACACCCTCCTTGTGAAACTAATAACAAGCCTAGAGCCATTCGGTTTAGTAATATCAATGATTCTACTCTCTATTTCCTCTATGGCTGCTGAGATATTTACGATTGCCTTCTCTAATTCACTTAATCCCAAAGATGGAACTAGCCATCTTACAAAACCATGAAATGTGGCGTTCTGTTTCGCCATAGGGTTAAACCACCGCATAATCCATTTATCGAGACTTCTAACCCATGTTCCAGAAGGATATATGTCAGTAATAGTAAGACTGGGTATCACAGCACCTAAGGTGCATGCCCCGTTCCAGTTGGGGGTTAGGGTCTTATAAGCATTTTCTCCACATATCCAATAACATCCTTTCCCTTTAGGAGTGGGCCTCTACTGAACCACGATACCATCTATAGCATTCAAAACAAACAATCTGACATTCTGGCTTCTGGTGTAACGCATCTTTGTACACAGGTATGATATTCTTTACTTGGATTAGGATTTTGTGCCAAAAGCTTTTCTAGATAACCACATCCAGGCTGGGGGGGAAAGGGAGAAGACAGACATCGCAAAATAATTCATTTTCCACAAGAAAGCAGCCAAAAAAGAGGGTAATCAGTGAGCCTTAATAACCCTTAAGGTTACTGATTAACTACTAAATTAAAGGAAAGCCTAGCATGTTTGGTCATAAATCATGTTACACACCGTGGGCATCAGCAGCAGTTACTATGGGCACAGCTTCCAAGAGAAGAGACAGGCAGGGAGAAGGAGCAAAGAAGAAACAGTAGAGCTAGAAAAGAGTTAACTGGGATTGTGAAAGATCTAAAAACCTCATTCAACATAGAGTCAGTAATCCTTGGCATTCCGAAATTCTGGCATGCTCCAAACCCTCCTGGTGGGCTGAGTGCCACGTTCCACATCCTCAGAGATGGTCTTGATGTCACTGATGAATGGGGAAATCCTGGACCGGGATTTAAACGTTGTTAAGGAGAGGCTGGTTTTGTTCTTTGTGTTCCATTGCCTGGCAAGCTTCTTGGCCTCTTCCTCTTCTTTGATCTTCTCAGCAGCTTCCTGCAGGGCAGAGCGGAAGAGCCGGGATACTTCCTGCACTTCTGGTTCATATTCAGCAATGAGTTGCCGGAATCTGCAAGCACAGTCAAGGCACAGCTTTGATTAAAACCACGTCAAATGACAGATTGCTGCCAAGTCACTGCGCGAGGCTCTGAACTTGCGCTCTCCTGCCAAATGGGACTCCCTGGGCTGAAGGGAACAACACTGGGGGGGGGGGGCATGCAGATATGCTCAAGGTCTCTAAAATCACGGAGAATATAAGGAAGCAATGAATCACTGTTTCTCGTAAGTACAAGAAATAACAGGGAGCAGCAAACAAAGCTAGAAGGTGGCAAGTTCAAAACAGAAGGAAGTGCTCTTATCACACAACACCTATTAAATCAGAACTTGGTGCTATCAATAGCTTAAGAAACAAAATGATTAAGCAGGTTTGTAGAAAATGTCCCCATCACTGCGGACTAAATGTGATTATTCAAGTGCAAATCCTTGCTCAAGTCACCCCTGAACTGCTGCTTACCAGGCTGGGATAAACCAGGGAAAGTCGCACTGGACTTTCCTTTTTTCCAATTCTCATTCCCCAGTGGCCATGAGACAAACAAAATTCCTGTAAATCTCTTCTTTGTTACGTTTGATTGTCTCCCAATATTCAGTGAAGTGACATTTCATCTTCCTATGGATTTCTGCAAGAGAATGGGCCAGCTCAGCTTGACTGGCAGCATGATGCTCTAAGTAGACAAGTGCGAATTACTCTAGTGCTTTCTCAGGAAAGAGCTCAAAATGTTTGATGTTTATTAAGCTAGCTTATGCTAGGGAAGTGAAGAATTCCCACTTCATTTTGCCAGTGAGGAAGGGGAGATGCAGAGCAGGACCGTGTTCTTGAAGTCCCTGAGTGGGTTGCTGGCTGGGCCAAGAAGAGAAGGTACCATTCCTGATATCTTGTTGGGTAATGAGGTCCTCAGCCTGGAGAGTGTGGGATCCACCCCCAGCACTCACACATTGGTCATATACATATTCTAGTTGTTCCATAGTTGTATGCATGTATGACAGATGGTAATACGGCTACTCCTGTAATAAAGAATCAGTTCTTAACATAAAAATTGTATCTACAGGTAGACACAGAGCTGAAGTAATACTTTGCTAAAATACAGTTATTTGTATTTAATGGAAGCTAAATGGTCTGGAAGCATTTTGGTATCTTTTCTCCAACAGAACTAAGTGAGGGTGGAAAAATAAGCTTAATATAGCAGAAGCTGATAGAACAAGATCCTTCCTATTGTTTTCTTTAAAAGCCCTAGGAACATCACAAGGAGTTTAGTGCATTATGGAACTGCACTGCTTAATGGTGTATCAAAGGGTACCCAAGATAATAAGGACAAAAGAAAAACCAGAGATAAACCAAAAAGCCTCTTTGTACATTTATGCCTTTTGACTCTTCCTGTGGAGGCCTGGTATTGGACATGCATCTTAACAGCATGCTGCATCCCAGGTATTTCAGTGTGCTTCTCTCACAGCAAGTGCTGGCAGCTGCATGTACAGCAGTGGGGATACCACTACTGCATGCTGATGGAAATCTGTTCCAGCAGAAGCTTGAGGCCTTTGCAGGGTCAAGCTAGAGGAGCTTGACACAAATCCCACCAAAGTCACCAAGATGTTCCTTAACCATTTCAGTTGTTGAATTCCTATCCTCCCTCCTCCACCCCCTCCAAGAAAAACCAACCCTAAAAGTGGAACATTAGAGTGCCAACAGCCTCTGAGGCACCGTAGTTCACATTGGTATGGAAGTACTTACATAGTACTACTAAAGCGAGTTGTGCAGAGCCAGTAAAAGTAAGAGACTTGGTCTTGCTGAGGGCTACCACGTAACAGCAGTAAGAGGGATTTGCTGTACATGGCAAACATCCTTTCCGCTTTCTGAACATTTCAGTTGTGTTATCAAGGAGACAAAAATACAGTTTCCGCAATAAATACACTTCTCATCCGTCTGTGCTTCTGTATAGAATAAAGGGAGTCCATTGAAACCCAGGTCTTCACAGCATTAGAACTCTACTGAGAAAAGCACCTTCAAAGGGTTTTTACTGCAGAGGTGAACTGGATGAGTCATTCCATTATTTTGTCTTCATATGTATTTTAAAGAGAGCTGCTGTCATGTTGTATCTGTATCTATCAGTATATCCTCTTCTTTTGTACTGGCAATTGTGCACCCAAGAGGCCTCATCACTGCCTCCAGTTTTAGAGGCTGCGTGACACACTGCTGGACTGTGGCTCCAGAGCAGGCAGCACTATGACTGGACCACTGAGTGGCTCTGGGAACAAGAGAGAAAAGGGGTGGCATGATGGCAAGTTTATCTTCTGAGCACAGAGCTCTAATGCTAATGCCCTGTGTTGCTAGTAATACTCCCAAGCAAGCTAGCTGAAATAGTTCTCTAAAATCAGCTTTCCACCTTTGTAGCTCTGCCTGTTTGCATTCTCCTTAGCTAGGGCAGAAAGAATTGGTTTTGCTGTTAAGATTTACCTCTCGCTTTTTAGGCCCAATACAAGAACTACTTCAGATGGATTCAAGCAGGTCTAAGAGACAAAGAGAAGGTGATCCTACAGACTGCCTGCCAGCCACCCAAAGAAAAGCCACACTCATTCAGATGGAGAAGAGAAAGAGGGCCCTTTCCTCCTGCCCAACAGGATGAACTAACTTCACCCCTTTAATAATGCCCACCTAACTTCAGGACCAGCATGTTTGTGTAAGGAGCAGCCCCTGCATTAAGTCCAATAGGTGTGCATGATGCAGTTGTTTCTCAGCAGAAAAGATGGACAGGTTATGAGGGGGTGAGGTCTAGCTCAACCAGTCTGTGTGTCAGGAAATAGATAGCTTGCTGTAGCCACCTACGCAGCATTGAAGCCATCCTCCCCGCTTACCAACGAAAACCAGTTGATGTCCTGGGTGATCAAGCAATCTCCTCTCTGCACAAAACATGCAACAGATAAAAAGAGTAAAACCACTGGAATCAAGGAATATGGGCTTGTATCCTGGGAAAAAAAAAACTCCACACAAAGCTGCTCAGTGGAATTAAGCAGAAAAAATTGCACAAGGCTCACTTATCTTCTAGCACAGGTTAACACCCTTACACTTTTGCATGGAATAGTTCCAGACTAGGCAACTGCACATCCATATCCAGAAATCCCTCAACATGGTTTCCTTATTCATCAGAAAAGTATACGTATCTTATCTGTGAAACAAGATGATACTACTGATAGCCAATCTCTAATACATTATGCAAGTCTCACAGTCTTAGACGAGACCATCAACAAAACTCACCCCGAGCCAGCAAAGCAGCCTGGAGAACATGTGTACACACACAGAGGGATGAGCACATTCCCTACTCCAGGCTATGTTTTAATCACAGTTCAAACAAATTTGTTCTTTACACTGTGAGCCTTCCATCTCCTTATACAGGCAGTAGATTTGAGGAATCTGACTGCACTTGGCACACACTGGCACTGCTTTTGTAAAGCACTGTCACCTGCCCGTGTTGTTCTGTAGGTCCCCAGTTCAGTAGGTCTCCTGAGTGCAGCCTGAACTTTAAAGACCGCTTGAATCCAATGGAAGTCTGTGGACTTAAACAGTGTGCTTATAGTTCCGTGTACTCCTGAGTGCCTGTCTGAACTGGGAGCTCTAAGTAGATTTAGTCACTCAAAGAAAACATGGGCTGCTTAGTGCTAATGATTAACTGCTGGCTCCTGAATCTATATTTTGAGCAGGGATTCTGGCTATATTGTAAAGCTATGAAGAGCTTTGCTACAGAAGGCTACTTGACTCCCAAAGGACCATGGCATTCACTAACTCATATCACCTCAGACTTAAGCTCTTGACAGTGAATAAATCCATGTCTGGTTTCAGGCATTTGTCTCACATTCGACCATACTAGGAAGTCCACTTCAGCTAGACACAGTCCTTAGGAAATCACAGTCCCTGGCCTGCAGTATTGACAACATCTCAGATCACCAAAATTCAGGTTTACCTTTCCTTATTAGGGTTTTATTGTTTCAATTTTGCTGAAACTGAAAGAAATGAAACAGCTCTGATGAGAGCTAAAGCTGAGTAAGGATGGCAAAACCCTAGCATCCCGTATTAGCAAGCTACTAGTCTACTTGTTCAGTTTAACCATGGCAGGTACCAAGGGCCTCACCAAAAATTCCTTCCAATGGCTCCAGGATTTCATTTTAAATCTAGTCTGTGGTCTCCAATCCAGTAACCTAAAGCTAAGATACACCTGCATGCAATGGCTTCATTTGTATGAGGTGAATCAGAGTCTCCAGGTAGCTGACAGTATTTGCAGTGCACTTGAACCCTTCCAGAATGCCGACTGACTCAGAGAAAAGTTTCTATTGACCTGAAATACAAACCCAGGCAAACTGGATCTGAAAGAAAATCCCTCCCCTTTAAGAAGTGCTCCTTTCCAGCCTTGTCCAGAAAAGCTTGCTTCCTTGTCTAGCCACAGGAAAGGACAATTTGGATAAGAAGACCTTTGGACAATAAAGTCACATCTCTGACAACTTAGACCAAAGTGTTTTGTTCTGGCTTTGACTCTGAGCTCTGAAACTCACAAAGAAGGGGACTTTGTGTGACACAAACGAAACAAACTCCGCAGACTTACAAGGTGCATGCCATTTGTGTGACTGAAGTATTACATGCATGTCAAGTACATCAGAAAGGACTTCAGCTCTTAAGATGTCCAAGCTGGAAGGGGAAGGATCCAGCTTAGTATTTCAACCAGAACCAAGGGCTTCAATAAGGCACATGCTCTGCATTTGAATTTCCAAATGCACGCTCATAGATACGTAAGTGGAAGATTTTTCTTACAGTTGCTATGTATTAGAAAGTCACAGAGTATTCAAGAGGAGCCGTCAGCACTGCAAATGTGACCATTTCAGCTGAATTCCTCTTATACTGCTCTTGGGCAGTTTGGGGAAGGTATTGAAATCTCCATGTTAACTCACTGAGAGGAAAACTTATCTGGTTCTGTCTGCCTTTTAGTTAGATTGCATGCTCCTTCTTTCTGCTGTGGATTTTCAGCTCCTAGCATGGCAAGCCCCATCCTTTTCAATGTTTCCACAACAGCAATGAATATATCTGAACCACAGGGCTCTGGGTGAGAAGGTAGAAAAGAAGGGTCAACTCTTCACATTTCCAACACAAGACAAAGGGTTTATCAAATACAACTGGTCCATAGTAGCTTAAGACAAGCAAAATACAGTTGTTCCCAGCAGAGCTGCAGATGTAGAACTCTGCCTCAGGGTGCTGCAAATGCTAACATTTACATGTGTTCAAACCCAAGAAAAGCAAAATCCCACGACCTAAACAAACTACTGAAAGAAAAAGCCATGGAGGGTAATTATGGACAGAAGGGCCACTTCTGGCTCCAAAAGTCTCCAAGGCACAGTAAGTTGGAGGCTAAATACAAGATACTGTAATTGTCCACACTGTTGCATTTGCTTGTCCTGTTATTTTCTCTTTTCCTTACGCTGTTGCTATTGGCATTATCTCACAAACAGACCTTTGATCCAATCCAGTTCTGCTGTTATTGTGGCTATGACATTCCCTTCTCAATCAGGGAATTGAGCCAACAAATGTTGCGCAAGTCTCATCTATTTAATGTGGCTCTGCTAACCATAGTATGGAACAAACAAAACCATGCCACTTCTTGACTCATGCTGTAATACAATTTATGATCGCCTGTAATAGCAATTTCTAAGAGGATTTTAGGAGGGTGGTTTTGCCCTTTTTCTATCATGCTCACATAGAGCCCACCAGTGTTGTTGACATGTTTCTCTACTGCCAGCAGCATGCTGAATCCTGAACAACCACTACAAGCAGCGGTGAAATCGCCCATCTTTGCATGAAGAAAGCAGGAGCAAGTTGTAGATGGCTCAGCTTAGTACTCTTTACTGAAGGAGCTGATGAAGCCTCCCAGCTCCAGCAGCTGAAGCCTGCTCTCATGGAAATAACCTGTTTTCCAGACAGCCCTTGCTCAGTGGCCCTGGGGAGGGTGAAAATAACTGTGCACCCCAAGGGCTTCGAAGCAGCTTGTTTACAGCATAGCTTGGAGTCAGGCAAATACAAGGCAGGTGCTGTTTCCAGTAAACTTCCACTGGGAAGAACCTGGCCCCGGAATGAGCCCAGATTTCCAATTCTGCCACAATGACAGCCTTTGCAAGAGCCAAAGCCCGGTGCCAGCTTGCCTCCAAGGTTCAGCCCCTGGGCAGATGAGGTAAAAGAAAGCACCAGCTATTTCCAGCCCTCTTCCAGTTGTAATTCAGAAGCTGTAGATTCATTTGTTCAAGAGAAAACCTGGTGCCATTGTATGCAGTGAGTGACTGCAGGGTGTTGAGAATCCCTTTGTATGGCCTGCCAGGACTGTTTTCTTTCTAATCCCGGTTGAAGAATAAGTTGGAAGAGGGGAAGTGGATTATACAGGCCCATTTCACATCTTGGCTTTGGCTGAGGTGGACTGCACTGTGCTCAGAGAAGATTTAGCTTAGAACAGCTCCCCCAGAGGAAGAGAGCCCCCTCCTTGGGTGCTAGAGCAGGCTTAGATCTATTTCTGGAGACACTTCCACTGAAGGTTACTCTGCTGGTCAGCAACAAACCCAGATCTAATGCTTGAAAGGCTCAACATCAAGTCCAAGAGGCTGTACCTATATGTACAGTGCAGAAGGCAGGAGTACCACTTAGCTCCTCAAGGCAACAGCATGCCCCACCTGAAGGGTGTGAGGGAGGCAGTGGGAGGGAGAAGCGTGCAATCCCTCCTTTCTCTGGGAATACCTGGCTCACAGGCTGAAAACCACAGCAGCACCTTTTGGCTAGTCGAGACTGGGGACAAATGCCTCAGTAGACCTGTTGGACAGCTTAAACCGAGGAAGGAAGGCTCCACAGAGAGTGGATAAACACCAAAGCAGGTTGTTCAGAGGCTGTGGAATCTCCACCCTCATAGATATTCAACAACAGACAGCACAAGGTCCTGAGTAACCTGATCTAACTTTGAAGCTGGCCCTACTTGGAGTAGGAGGTCGAAGCAAGTATCTCCAGAAGTCCCTTTAAACCTCAGTAATTCTATGGATTCTAAAGACTGAAGCAAAAGCCATCACGGTACTGGAATGGTAACTGTACATCAGGCAGGACAAAGCTGCTCTGGCTGCTCAGGAGCATAAAGTACTCAAGCCAGTCTGAGGGGGAAATGGCATTTAGTAACTTTCGGGAGGAAATGACACCACATTAAACTATCTTAAACCGTTAGATTCTCTTCTTCCACAGAGGCCCTGTCCCAGCATGACTTACAATACAAGATGCCAAGTCTTGGTTCTGTTGGTTCGAACCACTCTCCCTCCCTGCTCACGTATCAGAAAGAGGAGAGGGGGAAAGGCAAGGTCTGTATCAGCACATCTTTCACTGTACCTGAGTATGACAGCCCCACAGTAGGAAGGGTGGATTCTGGTACACATATCCTCCAGCTGCAGGCGTTCTCCTGGGCTGATGTCATAGCTCTGCTTTGGATAGCTGACCAGCCAGCCGTAGTCCACCCCAGTCTTGATCTTGCGGTACTCATTCTCCCGCTCTCGTTGCTGCTTCTCTGCCTGCTTGGTCTGCCAGCTCAGCTCCATCATGAGCGTCTCCACCACCATTTCCGTGGGGCTCTTCTGGGAAATGCGGCTTGGGGGCTCATTCCACCGGAACCAGGAGGCCAGTGACATAGTGCCCTGCGTGTCTTCATGGGGAGGGGGTTGAGGGTAGGGAGAGAGATAAAAAGAACAGTGCCATCACCCACCAACCTCAGCCAAGAACATTCCCCCCTACATGTGCCCCTGAGTCTGCTCTTTACCTAAAACTGCTGCTGGGTTAGCCAGTTAGGACTCAGGGTGCTGAGCACCTTCAGAAATCTCACCTGCAATGGCCAACTTGTGCAGAGGGTGAGGCAAAGGGAGAAGAGACAGTTCCCATGAACTGCTCATCACCACATCATTAAAGTGACAGTCACGGTTCTATGTCTGGAGTTAAGGAATAAGGATACCTTGCTCCCTCACAGTCAGGTTGGAAGCATTCTCCTGCCCACACAGAAGAGCTGGAGATAAGGTTTGCCTGTCTGAATCCTCATGGGAAAGCATGACCTTGCAGCAACCCTACATGAAAACTCAACACATGGAGTCCTCTTGCTGGGAGCCGCATTCCAGCCAGCAGGAGATCCTTAGGGACAAGAGCAGCAGAGGTGACCTGGTGTGATGAGTTGACCCCAGCTGGACACCGGGTGCCCACCAATGCTGCTCTGTCACTGCCTTCCTCAGCTGGAAAGGGGAGAGCAAACACACCAAAAGCTCGTGGGTTGAGACAAGGACAGGAGAGACGCTCACCAGTCACCAGCACAGGAGGACAGACTCCACCTGGGGACATCAAATTGTTACCAACCAAACCAGAGTAGGATAATGAGAGATAAACCACGCCTTAAAACACCTTTCCCCCACCCCTCCCTTCCTCCCAGGCTCAACTTCACTCCCCAGTTCTCCACCTCTTTCCCCCAGTGCCACAGGGGATGAGAATGGGGGTTGTGGTCAGTTCATCACACATTGGCTCTGCTGCTCCTTCCTCCCCATGGGAGGACTCCTCACACTCCTCCCCTGCTCCAGAGTGGGGTCCCTCCACGGGAGACAGTCCTGCATCAGCTTCAACATGAGTCCTTCCCTTGGGCTGCAGTTCTCAAACTGCTCCAGCCTGAGTGCCTTCCATGGGGTGCATCCTTCAGGATCAGACTGCTCCAGCCTGGGTGCCTTCCATGGGGTGCATCCTTCAGGATCAGACTGCTCCAGCCTGGGTGCCTTCCATGGGGTGCATCCTTCAGGATCAGACTGCTCCAGCCTGGGTGCCTTCCATGGGGTGCATCCTTCAGGATCAG
>JANRGW010035999.1:0-20371 GCA_024733675.1 Psilopsiagon aymara
AAAGTCCTTGGCCAGACCAAACATCACTAAGCCATAACTAAAACATTGGTGTTATCAGCGCTGTTCTCAGGCCACAACTCAAAAACACAGCACTGCACCAACTGCTAAGAAGGAGAAAAACGACTGCTGCTGCTGAACCCATGACAGATGCGAAGGTGATGGGATGAGTCCCTCTGCTGTGACCCGGTCCGAGGTTTAACCCAGGCTCCATGTTTCTCCCCCCACCCCCCCAATCTCCCAGGATGGTTTGGGAAAAGCGACATGCCCTGGGATTTCTGCCGTCATCCCAGGAATCCTGTCTGTAGGCAGCCCAGGAAAACCCTGGGAGAGGCAGCTTTGCATTGGGACCAAACTGCAGCACTCTCAGCATCCAACGTTGCACTGACAGGGGGGTGTCTAAGGGGGAAGGCAGAGCCAGTGTGTCCTTCCCAAATCCCCATAGCCTTCAGGGTCAGGCAGGGATCTCTGTCCCCAGCATGGATCCACCATGGCCCATGGCCACCTTCCCACTGTGGGCACAGATGCTCCTGCCCCAGGTACCTGTGCTTGTGGAGACAGAGACTGTGGTGACGGCAGGAGCTGGCACAAGCTGTTTACAGGGACCCCAGGGGACGGTGACACATCTGCGTCATGATGACAACACTGAACAGCCTCAGCATCACTGCTCAGAGCCTTCCCACCTCCCAAGCAGCTACCAGAGGCCACCAAAGCCCTGTCAAGCTGCCAGCACTTCCCCTCGCCCTGCAAAGGCAGGAGGAAAGCAAGGAGCACAACAGGATGCTCTTAAAACCCTGGGATTTGCCCTTTCTTCCTGCTGCATCCCACGTGCTGAGCATCTTTGCCCCACTCCAGGCTTTATCCCCCTCCAAAGGGTAGGGATGCACCCACCATCCTCCCCAGCTGTAGGAGACCCATCTTGTCATGGATACATGGAGCAAGGCGGTGTTTTTCCAGCCAGGAGGCAGAAAGGCGCCTGCTATTACCAAACCCAACAGATCTCACTGCAAAGCAGCAGAAGGACGTGGCAGAGCCTGCCAGGGCTGTGCTCAATGAACCAGCCCCATCGGTGCCCACTCCTCTTCCTTCCCCCTGCAGCCACTTCAGCATCAAAGGGATTCCCCATGCGCAGGGCAGGGCGAGGATCTGCTCTCGTGCTGCTCCGAGCATCGCTGGCACAGCTCCTCGTAAAGCATTTGTTAGCACTCGTGTTGGAGCAGCAGGAGGAAGGGGGTGGCACAAGGAGCTGAAATAGCTCCTGGCTCATCCCTGTATCCCTCTATGGTCCTCAAACCATCCCTGGCTGGGATCTGGATATCCCACTGCCAGCGCATCCTCTAGCAGGTCAGTTATGGGCTTGTTATGATTTCAGGTTTCTCTCTGACTGCAAAGGAGGCAGCAGCCCCAAAGGCACCACAGTGAACACCAAGACCTGGCCAAGCCTCTGACCAAGGCTAGTAAAAGCACTGCAGAAATAGGGTTTATCAGAGAAAACAGCACAAAAAGGAGCTATTCTGCCTCCAGAGAGGCTCTCCTGTCAGCCCTTCTTATTTGGTGCCTATAGACGAAGCAATTTCCACACCAGGAATTGCTGGTATTAACCGTCCAAAACCGAAGGGAACAGGACTTTGACAATCCAGATCCCAGGATGGAATGAGTTAATCCCAGTCCCTGAGATCCTCCCTGCCTGCTTCTGCAGGATTGCAGCCCCCTTTCAACAGGGATTTTGCAACACATTCCCTTACATTGCAAAATGAAAAGTAATTTGGAGCAGAGAAATGGATGATGCTCTGCTGAGAAAGTGCTCAGCCGGGGTCTTGGGAGAATCTGGAAAGCTTTCCTTTTGCTTCTACAAAACGTGTTGAAACAGAAATCTGTTGAAATCAATGTTTTCCGACAAACACTCCGGGTTTCAACAAACCTCCATCTCTTTTCAGAGCAAGACCAATTTGTTTAAGGATTACCCAGCCAGTTCTGGCTGGGACTGCTCCCATTCCCATGGTTGGATATTGCCCCCCAAAACACACACAGCCCCATTGCTGGAGGCATTTCCATAGCCATGGACCTGCAGCAGGGCTTGGCTGGCAGGTTTTTGGGTGTTGGAGCATCACTCCAGCATCTCTGAAGAGAGGCAACAGCATCCCTCCTGTGAATGCTGCTCCGGTCCCCCACGTGCAGCTGTAACCTGTTGTGGGTTTAATTAAGGAAAAATCCCATAGTTCCACTTGGGAAGTGCTTGGCATTATTGGATAACCCCAACTGCTGGGACTTTGTCATCTGTGACTGTTAAAGCAGATCAGAACGCAGCGGGGAGCTGCAGCGGCGCAGCCACGGATCGATGGGGCCACAATTATGTATTGATTTGTAGTTTTATTCCGAAGCAGCTACTTGAATGCTGCCGGCATTCCCGGCCCTCGCCATGCTCAGTGTCTGCAAGACAAAGCAGCAGGATGGGTCAGAGCAGGAATTTCCCCTACTTGATAGTATCTGTCTTCACGCTTCCTTGCAGCTTTGGGGCAGGATAAGGCTGCACCGAGCAGTGGGGACATCAGTCACACACATCTCCAAAGACCCAATAATTCATGTTGGAAAGGCAAGTTTCCAAGCCTGGGCTCACAAGGAGGGATGGCAGCCACAAGTGGGGGCTCTGCTGATGCCAGGGATGGCAAGTAGCGAGCGCATCAGCGGTCCATGAATCAAGGCGGATTCATGGCATTACCGCATTAGCAGCCCTGTGCGCTCTCCCCTATTTATTGCCCTCATGGGGTTATGATCCTGATTATGGCCTCAGCCATCAATGCATGTTGATGTTGACACCGTGGTGGTTTGATCAGGGATCTGTTATTGGCACCAGAGGGTCACAGACAGAGCCACAATGACAAGGACAGGAACCAAACCCACAACAGAAGGCGATGTGGGGTGGATGGGGAGCTCGCTGGAGGGGGCAGAGCCAAGCACCCCAAGCCATGGTGCTGGTGCGGC
Organism: Psilopsiagon aymara; assembly: GCA_024733675.1. NCBI lineage: Eukaryota > Metazoa > Chordata > Aves > Psittaciformes > Psittacidae > Psilopsiagon > Psilopsiagon aymara. Next base: position 2,980 of record JANRGW010035999.1, read on the forward strand.
CATGGGGAAAGGCAGCAGTGGCTGGGAACAGGTTTGCTTGGGAGCAAACACAAACCCCAAGCACCTGAGCATTGATTTTCACACCTCACACATGCAGGCGGCCGCCTCCAAACCGCCTCTCGCTTCTCCCCCCCCCAAACCTGTGAGTCACCGAGAGCTCCTTATGCAATGGTGGGGAGAAAGCTCTAATTGTAGAGCTGATGCCATGGAGGGACAGGCGCCAGCACCCAGGTGCTCCCTTGCACGTTACCCACATATGTACCAAACCTTTCAGGGTGAAAAGAAGGGATATCACTGCCCTTAGAGGGGGTTGGAACTGGATGAGCTTTAAGGTCTCTTCCAATCCAAGCCATACCAGGGTTCTATGATGTTTATAGGGCCCTTCTGTGATTCAAGTCCTTCCACCACAGAGCTCAGAGCCATTGGCTCTTCCCAAAGTCCCCTTCTTCCACAAGCAGCATCCCTCTCCCTGCAGCACACACACACTGAGTCCCTTTCCATGGGCAGCCCCTTCTCTCTGCTTAAAGTAGCTCTGGGATCAAACACTGGACAAATTCACTGAAACCACAATGAAATAGGGATGCAGAAGGTGCTGCAGCAGCCCCTGCCCTTCCCATGCTCCCATTGCTGGTGCCCATCAGCAGTACAGTGGGCACAGGGCAGGCTGCATTAATTAATCAATCATCATTAATTAATAAGCCCAAGCATTGATCTCTGCACATGGTCTCGTGGAGGTTTCATTGGTGGAGCCGTGGGAGCATCCCATTGGATCCAGGCACCCCAGTGCCAGCAGGGATGTGCCAGGGAAGGGCAAACCCAGCCCCATCAGCCCCTTGGCAAAGCCACCCAGTGACCTGCTGGAGGCCTCTGCTCCTTCTCCACCCACTTACCCGAGAGGTGCTGTATCCTTGTCCATCCATCCGAGGTGTCCCTTTATCCCTGCCACCAGCACATGTGTCCCGTCTCTTCCGCACATCCGGGGCAGTATGGATCCAGGCAGGAGGTTTGCAGGGAAATGGAATAGTTTGTGTTTGAGCAGGCAAAAGATGCTGAGTAGGACCCTGACTAAGGTCACCCCATCCCTGCTCCACAGCCCCCACCATTACCCTCCCATAGAGGACTCCAGCATCCCCAAATCCCCCTGCAGGGCTCTCTATCCCTGTGCTGAGCCATGGCACAGTGGGAGTGATTTCCTGGTTAGGGGAAAACTGAGGCCAGGGAGGAGCACAAGGGACTTGTGTCCTCCCCCATGGCTCACTCAGTCCCTGGGAGATGCTCTTCCACTCTGTGCCTCCGTTTCCCCCCACAGGGGCCTCATCCCTTCTTTGCCACCAGTGCTCAGAGCTGGGGGCGAGAGGACCAGGGCTGGGTGGTGACAGCACATTTCAGAGCCCTTTTAGGATCTGATTCTCCTTTAGCAAAGGGGTAAATCAGGGCAATACCTGCTAATGGAGCAAAGCCTATGCTGGGGCTGTTCCACTGTGAGCCTCACGGCTGCTCCACGTGGAAGCGATCACTTTCCAACTGCCTTTACCTTCTGAAGCTGTGCCATCACAGCCATTACATCCCATCCGCAGACAGGAGGTGACAGCTCCCTGGCCCTCACAGGAGGGACTGTCTGACATCTCCTGGGAAGCCACTTGAGATGCAGAGCCCATCCCTGCTCTCGCTGGGGTCATTTTTCCCCTCTCTGCTTGGCTGGTCCACACAGACGCTCGTCACCCGCTGCAATCAGTGCCCGGCTGCTCCATCCATGTGGGACCACGGAATAGGGGGGCACAGGTCTGGCCACGCTAGGGAGGGGGGAAGGATGGAGACAGCCAGGGAGCAGGGGAAGGTGGAGGATAGCGCACAGGCAGTCCATTTGCGATGTGCATTGATTCCTAATGTGCCCTGCTTGGCTCTTCAGGGAAGCATTAGGAGATGATGCTTAGAAAAGCTATCCACGGCCCACTGCAGTAAAACCTCAATTACCTCACCAGCATGGCACGGAAACGGGGCTGGATGCATCCCAGCATCCCCCCAACCTCCATCCACACATCACCCATCCCAGGAACGGACACAAGGGCCCTTCCTGTGGGTCTTGGCTACCCAAAGGGGTCCTGCTGTCTGCAAGGGTGAAGTGGCCACCCAAAGCCTCCCTACCCTGCTCTGCCTGCCTCCTCCTTGCCAGGATGCAAATGTGATTGTAGGAAGCAACATCTCATGGTCCCTACCCAGTAGCGATGGAAAAAGACAGCAAAAAGGCAGCTTCTGGGTGGCAGCAAGCCCCAAGCCCCGCAGGCAAGTGCCTTGCATGGGCAGGGGTGGCTTTGGATCTTCAGCAGGGAGACAAGGGAAAGCTGAAAGCACCAGGGGGGTGAGAGGTAGGAATAATTACCCCAGACTCCTACATTCTGCACTCCTGCCATTTGTACTATGGGGAAGCCCCAGAGTCCCCCAATAGAGAAGCTTTCTCATCAGCTGAACACCGCGTCCCTTCCCTGGAATCTTCAAGCTCCGGCATCTCTTTCTCTGATCATAAATTAGCGATGCTCGCACTCGCACTCGCTCAAAGCTGTTTCTCTCTTCCCCCTCTCCAGGTTTTCCACATCCTACAGAAATGGAAGATCCAGGCTGGTTATTTTAAAGGATGGTGATCAATCAGGAGCACCAAGCCCAGCTCTTCTCCTCCTCCTCCTGCTGCTGTTTGGGGCCCACCACACACCACCATGGTGGCTGCTGCTGCACCAAGCTCTTCCTCAAGTATCCATCCTCCCTTAAACCAGGTTGAACAGGGCATGGAGCAAGCTGCTCTAGTGGAAGGTGTCCCTGCCTGTGCAGGGGTTGGAACTGGATGAGTTTTAAGCTCCCTTCCAACCATTCTATGAAGCCCTGAGCTAGGGAATGAATCCTTGCTGGGGAAGGCCCACATTCCCAGCAGGACACTGGTCCTTGTCCAAGCAGCCCTGGAAAAGCCTGGCTTACAGCGTGGAAGGGCCAAACTTTGTGGCATTTTCCTGCATCCCATCATTTCCCCCAGTCAGATAGTTTGGCACATTCAGAGGATGGGAGATGAGGCAGGCCCAGAGTCACCTCGGAAGTGATGCTGGAATCACCCTTCCCCCTGCAGCAACAGGTCAGGACTGCTCAGGGGAGAGCAGCATCAGGGGGGAACTCCCCTATTTTGGGGATACCCCGAGCAGCTTTCAACAGGGACATCACTCACATGGGCTTGAGCATCCTCCAGACCAGCCCCATCTCCTTGGGAAAGATGCTTCCATTAAAGCCCCTGCATCCCTGGCTCCATCCCCCCTCCCCAGCCTCCACCCCAGCACCAGCCCCCTCTGAGCTCTGTGTGAAGCGAGGAGGGGGGAGGACAGGAACCTTTCCCGTGCATCAGAGCTCCTGTTGACAAGCCCTAACGCAGCGCTGCTATGAATAGCCGCATCCCGGTCGCATCTCCCGCCCCAGAGCAGCTCGTGGGGAGGAATCCCATTTGCTCCGGAGCATGGAGGAGGAAAGCCGGGGAAGCCCCGGGGTGCTGCCTGCGGAGCCCCAGAGCGTGCTGCAGGGAGGGGGCTGCTTTCCCACAGGGTATTTTTAAGCTTCAACCTTCACAGCTTGGGGGGAGGGAAGGGAATGTCTTCTCCTCCTTTTTCTTCCTTCTGCTGGGTTTTCCCTCCTCCTTGTTTTTTCCCCCCCAGTGCTGAAGTGGAAAATGGGGAGAGGAGAAGCCCAAGCAGGTCCACCCCCTGCTTCCCATTTCCATTGTTGAGCTTCCCTGCAGGGGCCCAGGCAGCTGTCTGCACCCCACTGATCATTCATGAGCATCTTTCATCTCCAGAGCCCTTGCAGCTCCCATCTAATGAATCCCAGCACTGGGATCCTTCAGGAGAAAGAAGGGCAGCTCTAAACTGCGACTGAATCCATTGGTGTTAGAGACGTTCAACCCTCAGGCACTGATTGCGGATTCTCCAGATGGGGGTACATAGGCAGGAAAATGAGATTCTGGTCCCAGTTTGGGGGCAGGGAGAGGGACACATTGGACCTGAGAGGTCCAGCCCTGAGCTGTCTCCCACCCAGCACAACCCAGAGCTTGGAGCCAGCAGCAGGGAAGTGCTATAAATAAAGCTGTTACCAGCCATGCCTCATTCACTCGGGGAGCCAGGCCATGGAGCTCCCTTCCCAGCAGCGTTAAGGGTGATTTCTAGCCCAGAGGAGGCCAGCAGCTCCTCAGCATCCACAGCTCAGTGGCCTCTTTCCATTCTGCACTGATTGCACACTTGATCAATAGACCCACGGGTTACCTGCCCTGGTTACAGCTGGGGGACAGAGCTGATGGACACGAGCGTTGTAGCCTCTTCCCAGCTTGCCTGGGTCCCAGGAAGACCAAGAGCCTCCATCCTCCTGCTGCTCCGATTCCTGTTTGAGGTCCTTCACCCCAACCACCACCGCTCTGTTCCTGACCTGGTCCCCCCAACTCAAAGGAAGCTGCCAAAGGACAGAAAGGAATGGCTCTGTGCCCAGGGATGTGGTCCTGCATGGCAGAGGCTGCTCCTGGTCGTGCTGGTGGGAGAGCAAGGAGGAAATCTGGGTGAGGAGGTGGGAGTAGGGAGAGGTGTGGGCACAGTGATGCTCATTTCCCATGGGGATTAAGGACCTGCAGGAGGAAGCTCAAGCAGAAGGGGATGGAGGCAGCTCCCAGGCAGGCACAGGCCCTGCAAGGATGCCACGCATTGTCCTGACTCCTAAATCAACCCAAGGGGAGGATCGTGCTCATTTCAAGCTCCCCATGAGACAGAGGAAGGCAAAGGCTGCTGCTCCCTGGGGCTCGAAGGCTTTCCCAGCCCTTCGTGATGCACGGCTGGGGCTGGGAGGAGAACATGGATGGGGAGAGGAGGGAGGATGGGGGGGAGCCCATATGGAGACGCTTCTCCCAGAGAGCAGCAAGATGCTGAGCTGGCGCGGGAGCAGGAGCTCAGCGAGGCAGACGTGTGCTGCTCGAGCCAGGCAATCAATGTGTGAAAACACGGGGAAGGTGACCTTGAGCAGCAGAGCAGAGCGGCAGCAGCGACACACGGAGATGCCAGGGATGGAGGGGAATGAGAGGGACAGGAGGGATGGAGCCCTGCATGGAGCCTGCTGCGTGCTGAGGGTCCAGTGGAGAGGGCGGGGGGAAGATGGTGGTGTCTGGAGTTATCCTGCTCCTCCCTGTCCATCCCTAAAGCGGGAGCCTGTCTCATACATCCCCTCTAACCAGGGCTGCTCTTTATGTCCCATATCAGCTGTGGGGCTGCCATTCCCATCAGAGACCCACAGCTCCTGCGGTACTCAGCAAAAGCTCCTGAGATCAGAGCAAGGTTTTGCCTTTGCACAGCTCCAGCTTCTGGCTTCTAACACGGCTTCAGCGCTAATCCTGCCTCCAGGTGCTCTGTTCCATCCCCTGCTCCTGCATGGCCCCATGTGCCACCACAGTTCTGCTGGTCCCAATGCTGGGATGTTTGTGAGCAGGGATGCACAGCCCCATGCGTACATCCATGCATTGGGCAGGCTGTGCAGCCCTATGGAGCCCCAGCAACGGGAATGGCTCCAGATGCTTGCCGGTCCTCAAAGGCAGAGGGTGGCCCTGCCCCTTGTGAACCTTGGTGCTGAGCAGGCACCAAAGGATGGGGAGGAGCCAGGGCTCCCAGATACCCACAGCCAAAGGGGCACAGGACAGCAAGGTCTCGGACATGCCGCCAAGCCAGGCTGCACTGGAGCAGGACCATCCCTCCGGCTATAATGCCCAGAGCCACTGCATCCTCCCCGCTCCAGATCAGGATCCATTCAGCCACCCTGGGGTGCCTGGGGACAGTCCAACCCCATAGTGAGGACAGGGGCATTTCAGTAGGGTGGGAAAGGGCCACGGGGTAGTGGCCGAAGAGGGCTGTTGCTGTTGCCGGCACCACACTGTAAGGACAGACACAGGTTTCTTTCCTCCACCAAGGCAGCAGCAAGAACATGAGATCCAAGGCAATAACTGCACCAACAGAGTGGGGGGCTGAGCCCCAGTAACCCCTGTTGCTCTGAGCCAAGCCTGGTCTCTGCAAAGCCAGCAGCCCCGCATCCCCCAGTGCCATCCCTCCACCTACCTTGCTGCAATGGAGCAAACCCTCCTCCCCCGTGCAGCTCCTTTTAATCCTTCCTCTTCCAACACGATGCACCTGGGCTATTCCCCAGCTGCACGGACTTGCCCCAAACCACCCCAGGAGAGAGCTGGATCAAGAGCAGGGAGTGAGTTTGCAGTCCCAAGCTGAGGTCAGGCATTCCCAAACACTCTGCCTTGCCATCTAGTGGGATGAATGCGAAGGACCAGGGTTTGCGGATGGGAAAAGTTGGCCGATTCCATCCCGCTGGAGCCTGGCTTGCAGCAATCTTTCATCCCACCGGAGCAGATGAGCTCACGGGGAATAAAGGATAGTGCAAAGGTGCCAGGAGGATAGATGGGGAAGGAGGAAGGATACGGGGATAGAGAGAGAGGAGGGAGAGATAGAGCGTTTCAAGGATGACAACAGTGGTAATAAATCCTGGTGGTTTAACCTGAAAGGAAAGGCTGGAATAGCTCCAGATCCCCATTTACCAAGGCTTTTGCATCAACATAACCCATGTCTGAGCTGGGGTTTGCATGGCAAAGAGAGGTGAGGGGATGCTGGCAGCGCACACACACGCAGGGATGAACACCCAGCAACGTTTGCAGCCCGGGGAGGAGAAGCTGGATCTTCTTGTGAGGTTTTCTGCAGCCACCTCAGTTTGCAGCCCCGGGCCTGGAGGATGTGGGCTGAGCTCGGTGGTTGCAGTTGGGGATGCTGGATTCTCCGGGGATGTGTCATCCCTCGCTGCGTGTTTGTGACAGGGGTAGAAAAATATAGCGGATGAATGCATTACATTTAAAATATCTCACCACTGGGCAGCTCTTGGCGGGTGCTGGAAGCTGGGATGGGATGAGATGTTCTGATTCCCTCCAAGGGATCCTTTCCTGCTGGATGTGGGGCTGTTTGGCTCCCAGGCTCCGGTGTTGCTCCAGGGTTTCCCTCCTCCTGAAGTGGACCCAAACCCAGGGATCTAAACACAGGGGCAGCCTCTCGCTGGACAGAGCTCACACTGGAGACCCCCACTGGGTGCCAGGTCCCTTTGGGGACCCTGCAGAGCATGTCCATGGGATGCAGCAGGTCTGGGGTGATGGAGGACTTCAGCTGCCCTGTGCTGAGGTTTCCTATCGCATCCTCTTCTGGAGCACATGGGGACAGCCCAGCAGTGCCACAGCTCACATCTGAGCATCCAACGCTGCTCCAGAGCCACATACACCCCGAGGGACCTGGGGACCGCTGAGGGGACAGCACAGGTCAAACCTGATGTGGCCAAAGCATCTGGAGCAACGCAGATCCCAATTCCTGCCCAGGAAACCTTGAAAGCAGACACAGAGGGGTCTTCCCAAGGCCCCCTGAGGAAGCAGAACACAGGAAAGTCCCATCTTTGCTGGGCTGGATGAGAACCCAACACTGAATGCATTTTTAAAGCCTTTGCTTTATTAGAGCTGCTCATCCCCTGCTCCATTTGCACCAGAGCTGAGTCCATGGAGGCTCAGCTCACACTGGGGTTAAGTGCATGTGCCTTAACCCCAACATGGGGCAGAAGGGTCTGGGTTGGGGGCACTGTGGGCCTGGGAATTCTCCCCTTTGGAACCATGGGGCTCAGGAGAAGCGGCCGGTGGGCAGGCGGGGTAAGCAGAAATAGGCATTGGGGAAGAGGCTGAGGTTGATGGGGTTGCCGTCGAGGCGGATGTCCTCCAGCGCCCTGCGGATCTGGCTGTGGTCCTGGCTGTCACAGAACGTGTCCTCATGCATCGTCTGGATGTTGTTGTTCTGGCCAGGGTGGCAAAGGGCAAAATCAGATTTAAAGAGTTAGGAGGGGAGGAAGAAGACGATAAGGATGAGGTGATGGGCTTTGCTAGACATGGTCCCAGGCTCATCTCACCTGGAGATGCAGGGAGCGCAGGCTCTGGGGCAGGGGCGCTGGGATATAGTCCAGCTGGTTATCAGATAGATGGAGAAACTGCAACTGCTTCAGGTCCTGCAGGAAGAGGAGAGAGATGAAACCATGCCCTGGCCCTCAGCACCATCCCTGCCACCCCTTGGCATGGGTAAAGCCATGGATTCATCCCTGCACACACCCTGAAGGCTTCGTGCCGGAGGCCGGCGCTGGGAATCCTGTTGAGCCGAGCATCCAAGCGGATGATGCTGCGGGGCAGCTCGGGCAGTGCCGTCAGTCGGTTCTCGGGCAGGAGGAGCTCCTGCAGGCTGGAAAGGTGATGGAAGGCGTCCGCATCCGCCCAGGAGATGAAGTTGCTGCTCAGGTCTATTCGCTTCAGCTTCTCTGCTGGGACAGGAGGGAGGAGATGAAGAGGGAGCCATGCGGTAGCACTCATTCCCCCTTCCCTCGCCTGACGTACTGAGTCCGGTGAAGTCGCTGGCCCGGATTGCACCGATGCGGTTGAAGCGGGCATAGAGGTAAGTGGTCTCTGGTGGCAGCAATGGGATGTGCTCCAGGTCGGCATCGTCACAGTAGACAGAGGTGCCAATGCACAGGCAGAGAAGGCAGCTGGGAAGGCCTGGGGGTGCAGAGGCAGCTCTTGGCAGGGCACAGCACCCCCAGAGTACCCCATCACGCAGGAAGATGGGAGGATGTGCCATGCTGTGGGGACACCAAATCTTTAGCCCCAGCACCTTCATCAGCCAAGGGCACCTCAGCAAGGGACAGACATTCCCAGCCAAGGGTGCTGCTAAGGAATGATGAAGCTGCTCAGAGCCAAATGCCTCCCATGGGAGAAGGGGAGAGATGAGGATGCCAAACACAGCAGTGTGGTACCCAGGGCTCACTCAGCTCCCTGAGTTTTGGTACAGAAGGAAACAGAACAAAAGGAAAACACTTCTGCATCCATCAGAACACGTGTCTGGGCTGTGTGAGGGTCCCAGCAGGGTGGCAGGAGGGGTGAAGCCATGTCTCCCCCCTCCCTAGGCTCCCCCTCCTCTTCCCAGCCTCCATGAGATGCAGCATCCATTAGTGGAGGAGTTCAAAGCAGCAAGGCAACAATTTCCCTTTGCCTCCCACTTAATTTGTCCCAGTCCAGAGTGACAGAGAATGAATGAAGATATTTATCCCTCGCTACAGGCTTTTAATTGTCACTAATGTAATTGCTACTCTGTCCGACTGTTGCAATGCCTCTGCTCATTAAAGTGTTGCTGCTGGAGCTCTTGTTTCCCACAAATGGCTCACTGCAGCTTTCCGGATAACATTTACCCCATCACCTCGCTGCCTGGGCAGAGCAAACCATAGAATCACAGACGGGTTTGGGTTGGAAGGGACCTTAAACCTCATCCAGTTCCAACCCCCTGCCACGGGTAGGGACACCTTCCACTAGAGCAGGTTGCCCCAAACCCCTTCCAACCTGGCCTTGAACACTGCCAGTGATGGGGCTGCCACAGCTCCTGTGGCCAAATAGCATCCACTGTGTGCTGGGGGCAAAAGCATTTGCTCCCTTTGCTTCAGAGCACCCAGGGATGTGTGGCTGCATCCCATTGGAGCCAACCCCACCTTTGTGCTGCACCCCGGGCTCCACTCACCCTGCGCAGGGATGGGTGTTGGGGGGCTCAGAGGATGCGGCTTCATGGGCTCAGCCACAGCACCCAGGGTAGGGAGAGCCATGGGGTTCTTGGGGCGAGGAGCCAGGGTCCCAACCTCCACCTGCAAACACAGCAACAGCGGTGGAAAAGCCACCAGGGCTTGTAGGGTTGTGGACGAAACTGGTTCTCCATCCCTTGGACAAACCCCTTTCTTGGGATGCATCCAGGGAAGGCCTGCCCTGTGTCCGCCTCACCTTTGGAGCAAAGTCGCCGTAGTCGTAGAGCTCCTCATAGTTGCTCAGGTCAATGATCTCACCGTAGTTGTCCAATGTCAGGTCATAGTTATCCGGGTCGTAGAGTTCAAGATCATCCTTCAGCTCCTCTGCCTTCCTCCTCTCCTCCTTGACTGGCACAGCCCAAGCTGCCCCCACACACAGGCTGACGATGCACAGCAGGGCCAGCATCCACATCCTGCATCCAGCCACAGCAGTGGGACCACGGTCCTGGCGGGCTCCTGCAGGACCAGCAGCACCCATCAGGATGGGGCCAGGTGCTCTGAAACGGGAGCAAAGAGGGACGGGGAGGCAGAACCGGCACCGCGCAGGGGCTGCAGCGGGGGACAAACGGCCTCTGCCCCGGGAACGTCACCGGCCCTTTTCTTTTCAGCCCATTTCACGCTTGGCTGGGCAGCTGGGAAGGAGAGGCCCCGCGCTTCCCGGCTTTCCCAGCCTCCAGCGGCCGGGGAGAGGGTCCAGAGGTGATGTGGGGATCGGGGTCCTGCTCTGAACCCTCAGTGGGTGAGGCTGGGCACTGGGCAAGCAGAAGCAACCCCAGGAATCCTGGCTCTCTGCTGTGCCCCCTCCCCATGGGCAACGGGGATACAGCCCTGGGCAGAGGCCTCAGATCCAGCTTCATCCCTCCACAACCAGCCCAGGTCCCACCAAGGCAGCACTTTTCCACTCACCGGGGTAGGATGGGGATGACCCCATCTCTCTCTGCAGGGGGGCACTGGGGCAGATGGATACCTGCCATGTGTGAAACCCCATGGTGAGGAACAGGCTGCCCAAAGAAGCTGTAAATGCCCCATCCCTGGCAGTGTTCAAGGCCAGGTTGGACAGAGCCTTGGGTGACATGGTCAAGTGTGAGGCATTTCAGCCCATGGCAGGGGGTTGGAACTGGATGATCTTAGGGTCCTTTCCAACCCAAACGTTCCATGGTTCTATGTAAGGCTCAACCCAAGGGGAGCTTCATCCCCTGGAGGGGATGAGGAGGGAATGTCATTGCCAGGGATGTATCCTGTGGGGCTTGGATGTGGGGCAGGGGGTGCACGGCAGCCCCAAGGGCTGCTCACGGTGCTGGGCAGCCTGGTGCACACACACAGAGCCACCCACCACTGTGAAAATGTTCTTCTCTCCCGCAGGCACATTGAAGCCCACGCACTCACCCACCCATAGAGATGCAGCACGCATCTGCTGGTGCTCACTGGGCAGACGGGGACACCCCACAGCCCCCCACCAGCGTGGGTCTTGGCCATGGACCCGCAGTCCCCTCGTCCCCCAGCATCTCCCCCCCTTGCTCGGCATGGAGCAGAGCAAGGGGCCACCACTAATCTTCATTAAGGCCCTCATTAGGTGGCTGGGCAGGAGCAGTGATGGAGGAGATGTGGCAGTTACAGCTGAGCTCTCTCTGCTCCTTGGAGGGGTGCAGATTCAGGGTCCACTGCTAAGTCCCCCTTCACTGGGGTCTTTGGTCCAGCATGGCTGGAGGGGACATAGGATGAGGGTGAATCGGGGAGCTCCTGCCCAGGAGCCCAACTTAGAGGAAACTGCTGCACAGGGGGCCCAGGGGCAGCAGTTTTACTCCCCTACAGAATCAGTCGGTGCCCATCCTTGCACCCACTTGTCCCCAGAGGCAGCAGTGAATGCCTGCACCCACAGCATCACCAGTGCAAACCCTGCTCAGTCACCCACAAGTGGGTTGGGGATCACCAGTGATTTGGGGAGAGTGTGACTCAAGCAGTCACTCATCCTGCTCCAAACTGCCTCCTGCCATATGCAGCCCACATCCCCCTTTTCCAGCATTGGGAAGATCAGCACCCACCTTTGGTACCCATCCCAGCAGCCCCACCCAGCCCCCATGACACACAGCAAGTGGAGAGCTTCTCAGGTCCCCCTCCCATAATGGTGCAGGGGCTGTGCAGAGAGAAGGATTGAACCCCCCTTTGCAGCGCTCAGCTCCCCAGGGACCCAGGGCTGCCTTACCCAGGGGGGCAGGCAGTGAATGCACACCCTGGAGGGCACAATTCACACCCCGGGTCCCAAACAGGGAGGTTTTCATCTCCGGCAGGATCACAGAAGGGCTGCTCGCTGCCTGCTCTGTGCATCCACACAGATGATACACACATCCCCTCCTGCTCCCGTGAGCAGCCCCACGCTGCAGCCCCTGCGTTCGCACCCAGCCCACGGCCACCCTCCCTCTCTGCTCGTGATTCATGTTCAAGAGGAGAGCTCCGAAGCTGCAGCGATGGGCAGGAGGAGAAGGCTCTGCCTACATCCATTCTGCTCGTGTGATAACGAGCCCTGGGGATGGATGCTGCGGGTGGGAGAGATGCCTCCTGCCCCTCTGCGTGCACTGGAGCTCCTCCATGCTGCTCCCCCAGGGCACACTCACCTTGGGGGTAGTGGTCCAGCTTCTCTGGGTGCGTGAAGGTGATGGGGGAATGGATCAGCCCAAGTTCATTTATCCCACACAGACATCAGCTGCCTTGCAGGGACAATAATGCCCATTAGCTACAGGCACAGCCCAGGGAGCTGCCGCTGTCAGTCAGGCTCATTTTCATTAGCAGAGGTGCTCATTAAGACAGGCAGGAGCTCCACAAGGTGCCCACGAGCAGCACTCTGCAGCCACGCTCCTGCTTGTGAGTCCAACTCAGCATCACTTCAGGCAAGGGCACACCACAAACAGCCCCAGAGCCCTTCCACTGCAGGGACTCTCAGGGTCTCCCAAGCTCAAACTGTTGGTAAGGTTGTCCCCAAGAGAGGAAATGTGGTCCTGAGTGAAGCGGCAGCTCCCACAGTGAGGAGGATGAGGGTGGACCAGAGGGAGGCAGGTCCGACCATGGTGCTGGGTCCCTTGTGAATCGTTTTATTTTCACTGCTGCAGAGAGTAGGAGTGAAAATACCATTAAGTTGAAATCAGTCAAGAACTACATATGTCTCTAGCTATATCTGTACAGTCTACCAGTATATATACACATTATATATAAATATATACATAGGGTCTCCGGGTTTAAGGTTGAAACCTGTCGAACCCAACAAAGCCCACAGGAGGAAGATTTGGAAGAGGATTTGCTCATGGGAAAATAAGGCTGAATTAGCACAAGGGGGTGAATAAACCTTGCATGGTTCAGGGCTCACAGCCAGTGCATCCCCAGGCTGCAGGGAGCATCCCCATCCCAGTCCCAAGGAGCAGGACACGGTGCCCGTCCGTGCCTGTCTCGGAGAAGGGTGGCTGAACACAAAGGAGGTACCAAGCTGGTGTCTTTGGTTTGTTGCTTTAATACTTGTTTCAATTGGATTCTTTTTTCTTTCCCCTTTAATGCTTGGCCTTAAATCTAAATCCTGAGAATCAGGAAGAAAAAAGAGAGACCAACCCCTCCTAAACCCGGACACCCTATATATGCAGCACAGCTATCAAAAAGGGAAGCGATACATGTGAAACAGGGAGGATAAAACACAGCTTTTCCAAAAGAGTCTTTCTTCCATTTTCTTTTCCTTTCCTTTTTTTCTTTCTAACCGAAGTAAAGAGGCAAAACCATTCACGTGTTTGGTTCAAGAAAGCAACTGAGAATAAGACTTCCAGGAGGTGGGAAGCAAGGAGGGAACAGCAGGAGAAGTAGAGGTCTTATAAGTCAACCCAGCCCCAGGCATACACCCGCATCAGCCCTTGGGTACCTAAACATGTCCTGCTGGCATCAGCGCAGAGCTACCAGCTCTGCCCTGCCTGTGGGCCCCATGCCCAGGGGAGCTCACTGGCATGGAGATCCCACAGGCACTGGGTCCTGGGCAGGGTTTACCTGGCAGCCGATGCGCTGAGTCCTGCATCTTTGCATGGAAGGATGCAGGATGCTGGAAGGGTCTGCAGCACCATGGAATGATGCTGCTGGGAGGGGGCTGCAGCACCATGGAATGATGCTGCTGGGAGGGGGCTGCAGCACCATGGAATGATGCTGCTGGGAGGGGGCTGCGGCACCATGGAATGATGCTGCTGGGATGGAAGCTGGGGAAGGGGCTGCTTTGCAAAGGAGGGTTTGTGGCTGTGTTGCTGCAGGGAAGGTGCAAGCCACCCAGGGCGCAGCAGAGCCCAGCTCCAGCGCAGGGGCCAGGCACCCTCCCCGCTCCCTCCTGTCAAAGCCACACCACCAGGAGGGAATAACCCCTAGAGCCAAGGGCAAAGACCCCCCAGTGTGTCTCTCATCTGGGGCCCTGACGTGGCCATGAGGCGTCCTTGCCAGACCAGCCACCCTCTGCCTGCTCATATCCTGCTCCCCCAGCCACCCGCTGGCTTCACCCTGTACCCCTGCACCCTTGGCACACCAGCCTAGGGCATCCCTGCTCCACCTCCATCACTCCCGAGGGACATCACAGGCTCTTTGTATGCAGCCTGGAGAGATGGTGCGACCCAAGTCCTGCAGCGAGGTGGGCCCTGGGCTTCTCCATCAGCTCCATCCAGAGATACTTTTGGCTTGGGCCCAATGCAATCTCCTAAAACTCTGCTGGGTGGAAGGGGAGAGGCAGAGCAGCCTCAGGGTTGGCCTGGGTGAGGGCAGAGAAGGCAGAGACACAAGCGGGGAGCTGGGGTGAGTGTGGCAGCTCCCCTGGGCTGATGCTGTGACCTGGGGTGTCTGCTGTAACACAGTGCCATCCCGCACACTGTGGTCCCCAGGATGCACATACCACGCGTGCACTGCAGGGGGGAAAGAGGGGAAGGGAGGAGAGATGGAGGTGGGATGTGAGCAGAAGGAGGGGGAGGCAAAGAGGGTCCCACGTCTCAAACATGGATGTGGGTTCAGTCTCTGTGCAAAGCCAAGTCCTGGGAGAGCCGCACTGCCGAGCAGGGCTAGAACACCACGGACTGCAGGAGGCGGAAGCACATCATCAGATCCAAGGGGATGGGTGGTTTCAGGAGGTTCCCATCCAGCCGAAGGTACCGGAGCCGGGGCACGCTGTCCAGGTCGGAGGGCGAGAAGTCCTGGATGGACATCAGCGAGGTGGGGCAGATCTGAGTCCCGTTGATTTCTGTAGGGAGGAGAGGAAAAGCGGGATGTGGGTTAGAGGAAAGGGAATGCAGAGACGGATGCATGAAACCCCCCTCCCTGCCTGCCTGCTGAGCCCCAAAATGGGGTTGCTTTGCTAGCAAGGGGGGGATTCTCAGCCTCTTCCAGAAAACAGCACAGCTCCAGTGAGAGGAAAATCCTGCTTTTGATGAGAAACGAAGTAGGTCACATTCAGCCACAGCACGGTGACGGATACGGTGTCATTTGAGAGGAAAAAGGGATCATTTCAAACATGAAACCTGACGAGCAGCCCTAAGCCCTCAACAAAACATCAAGGAACCGTGCTCCAGCACCATGAGATAACATCAGCAACCAGCTCATTGCTTGCTTCTGGATTTCCACGTGTTTCTCCTCACCCCAGGGTTTGCTGTATTGAAAATAAACCCAGCTCCAGGCACTAAAACCTTACAAAAGCTGGATAAAATAGGCGAAGGCAAAGCTGGGACACCATGTGCATAGCCACACAGGCACTTCTCCATGGGCAGCCCCAGCAGGACCTGAGTCCTCTTGTGTGTGACCAGCAGCAATCACCACCTTCACCCCAAGGTCCCCCTTGGCTCCAGTTTGGTGTTGGTTAAACACAACGCAGATCAACAGCTTTGGACCACACATTCATCCCTGAATCATTATTCCCCTGGAACAGCGATCCCCTGAGAGAAGGGATGTGGCTTCGGGAGGGTTTTGTTCCCCTCCTTGGCATCACATCCCAACAGCACTATCAGTGGGTGCTTGCCCAGAGCTTGCTCGTCTCTTCCTGGCTCATGTTCAGCTGAAGCTGTGCTGTGGCTATACAACCCCTCTTTGGCAGCAGGATGCTTTGCATCCACACACCATCGCTACACAATAAACACAGCAGCACTCGGGGGGACCAGCATCCTGCCAGCAATGCCCCGAGCAGGTCCTGCAGCCCCCATACACCCCTCACAGCCAGAAAGGGCAGATCCCAGCACGCTTTTCCCGGTGCACACAGAGGGTTTCTGGCAGGAGCAGCGCATTCCTGCTTCCCCATGGTCAGCACAGCAGGCTGCTGGACCTCGCATGGAAGGAACATCTGGGGTGGCCAGGAATGGGGCTCTGCCTTCTCCTCCATGGTACGAGCTCTGTTTACACGTTTCACAGGCCAGCACCTCTTGCATGAAACTGTGGTGCTTCGCCTGGAACGGTGTGAAACGGCGCCGGCTGCTTTGCCAAGGCAACCTCCATCCCAGCCTTGTTCTCCCTGTTCCTTCCTCCGTGAGGCTCAGCTCGAGAGCGGAGCTGGGTTATTTCTAACCATCTTGACTGCGTATTTTGGCATCTGTTCTTAAAATATGTGCACAGAGGCTCCTTTTTAAATATCCCTATTCCCGAGCCCTGCTGGGGAAGTAACTGTTTAAATGGTGAAGTGCCCCTGAAGAAGAGCTGCCCATGACAACGAGCAAGAGAAGCCCTCCAAGGACCAGGGAGCAATTGAGCTCTGCTCCTCAGCTACCACCCCAAACCTCAGCCCTGTGCAAATCATCCCCCTTTGGGCCTCATTCACCTACAAAGAGCTCCCAGCTGATCCCATTACTACATCCCCTTTTGAAGGGTTCACGTCTCACTGGGTGGAAAATGACCTTTGTCACTAAGCCACCATCCTCAAGCCCATCTGCTCCCCCCAGGCAGCACAACTCACTGTCAATGGAGTTGTTGTTCAGGTAGAGGTGCTCCAGCTTGGGGCTGATGAAGGGGACGTTGGTGAGCTTGTTGTGGGCCAAGTGCAACACCAGCAAGTTGGTGAGATTGAAGGAGTTCTTGGGGAGCCCCTTGTCAGAGATCTGGTTGTAGTTGAGCCGGATGAATGCCAGGTTGGGGAACTCCTTGAAGTAGTCACTGGGAATGTCCTCGATGTTGTTCCTGTCCAGGAAGAGCTGGTGGATGGCATTGGGAACCCCGGGAGGCATTTTCCTCAGGATGTTGTGGGCAAGGTTGAGTTGCATGAGGTTCTTGAGTCCTTTGAAGGTGTTTTTGTTGAAGACCCCATCGCTTAGCTTGTTGTGGTGCAGATCCAGGAGCACCAGGTTCTCCAGCTTGTTGAAGACCCCAGCAGGGATCTTGGAGATCTGGTTCCTGCTCAGACGCAGCTGCTCCAGGTTGGGCGGCAGGAAAGCAGGCACCTCCTTGAGCTGGTTCTTCTCCATGTAGAGGAAGATGAGGTTTTCCAGCTTCTCCAGCACGCGCCTGTCCACCTTCCGGATGCGATTGTTGTCCAGGTTGACCCATTTCAGCCCCGTGGCATTCCTGAAGGACTCCTCTGGGAGGTCGTCGATGAAGTTGTTCTGGAGGTAGAGGTAGTGGATGCGGGGCGGGATGATGGGGACCTTGCGCAGGTTGCGGCTGTCGCAGTACAGGGCAGAGGGGAAGTCCGGGGGGCAGTAGCATTCCCGGGGGCAAT
>JANRGW010036002.1:0-17555 GCA_024733675.1 Psilopsiagon aymara
TCCCTGGCAGAGCATGAGGCTCCGAAAGTCCTTGGCCAGACCAAAATGTACTAAGCAGTAACTAAAACATTGGTGTTGTCAGAGCTGTTCTCAGGCCACAAGTCGAAAACACAGCGTTGCACCAGCTACCAAGAAAAGGGAAAAATGACTGCTACTGCTGAACCCATGACACCATGTTTTCATCCTCTCCTACAATGTGCTGGGCTGTGAACTTGCTTTGGCAGCCTGCCAAAGCAAAAACAAACACCATTTGAATGCTGGACAGTTCTGGTAGAGGGAAACTGCTGGAAAGGCAGTGGTTGGTTTTCACGTATATCAATACCATTTGGTTCATTGGAGTGGAATAATTATGCTGTTGTAGGCTGTCATATCACTACACATGGAATGTTAACCTTCTTTAATAATACAAAACCTATGAATCTGAATTCTGAACTCCCAATCCTCTTCATATGTATTGTAAATGTATGAATAGCTTTAAGGATTTGAATATGAGCCAGTAAAGCCACATACTTGATTGATGTTTTAAATAATTAAAAAAAGAACAAAAGCACTACACAACTCCGTAAGTTAAATATGCAGCATAGCTCCATCACTGATTTTTGCTAGTGTAAGATAGAAGTTTTATGTTACCTAAATATAATTGTTCTCAATCTTTTTTCACAGGCAATTTGTAAATCTCCTGTAGAATGCTGTAAGATGCATATAATATACGAGTTGTTGGAACAACTTTTTAAATGTTATTCAAATCTCTTTGGGAAATATGTATCAGTGCACTTTGTTAAAATTAGTATTAAATTACAAAGCCCACAGTACTGTAGTTGTAAATATTAAAAAACAAAACCCACTTGCTATGTTGCATCTTTCATCCTGAAGGGACCGAAAAGATTTTTTCAAATAATCTACACCAGTGCGTAAGCTAGCTTTGAAATGCAGATCTCTTTGCAGTTAGACACCCACGAAAGAAGAATTATAGTAACAACTAAGAGGTGGAGAAAATGGGGAGAACCTCCGGCAAGAAGTATTAATTATATTAGAAATTTGACTGATGGGCATTTACTCTCAAGAAATTGTGTGAATATTGGTTTTGAAATTCATCCAAGCTAAGTATCTAAAATGGGAATAAGCAATACTGTTCTTGAGTATTCATGTTTGCAAGCTTTATTTTACCTAAGTAATTGTAAGAGTCATTAATTTATTAGCAACATAGTTGCTAAAATGGTGTGGATGTAAACCATACACTGAATACATGTAAGATTGGGTTTTTTTCTAATATACAAAATGTCACTGTCTTCCAATATAATCTACTTTGTCTTCATAGTGTGTATCCAAACCTCAGGAAGAATCTGTGCATAATTTCATACCACCACCACCACATTCCAGTCCCAGCTTACAGGTTTCAATGGACCAGTATGGGGCACAATGATAAAAGAAACTAAAAGTGTGAAATTGGTATGTATGAGCACAAGACACGATTAATCTGCTATTAGCATATGAATAGAGAGAAGGAGATAGTCTAAATAACACATGTAGACAACTTTTTACAACAGAATTATGATGTTTAGCATGTCTGAAGTTCTTCCACATTTGGAGGTCTGTGTTTTTCTGCAATCAGAGAAGCTGAGTGGTATTTCCTTCAAGAAATTTCTGCTACGTCTTTGTCTTCATGAAAGGTTTGGATCATTTATTTTGTCAAAGGTCCTAAATATTGTTCTAGAACAGCCTGTTAAATATAGGCCACATTTGAAAATATGCAAGCAATGTCTCCTCTAAATACTGTAGAATAAGAAATCTTATGCAAAAGTCCTGTATTGCATTCTTCAGTATAGAATCCTTCATCTGTGCAGCATATAACTGATGTTAATGAATCACTACTCTTTTGCAAGATACAGAGTTCTATCTTAGAAGGCTCTATATTAGAAGACTGTAAAGCAGACTTACTGCTTTAGAGTGTACATGATGCATTATCGTGAAGAATTTCCCCAACAAAGTCTATACAGAATCACAGAATGTCTGAGTTTGAGAGGGATCCCTGTAAATCACCTAGTCCAACTTCCCTGCTTGAAGACACACTTGGTAAGGCAGGATGCTTGGTTATTTATACACAGAAAGAAGATCCTCCTGAACCTTCTCTTCTCCAGATAAAACAGTTCCAGCTCTCTCAGCTGCTTCTTGTTTGAAAGATGCCTCAACCCATTAATCATTTCAGTGATTCTTCACTGGGATCACATGAGTATGTCCATGTCACTCTTGTACTGGGCAGCCCAGACCTGGATGCAGCCCTCCAGACATGTCTCGCCAGGATTGCATTGAAGAGTTTACCTAATTTATAGCTACTGACAGAGCTTTTCTCACTTGGCAATGAAAATTTTGGCTATTTCACTCCTCTGTAATATCACGTTAGTGCTAAAGATAGTCCTTTAAGGAAATATTGCAGTTTTCTGAGAGAAAAAAGTGAATTTTCTGATCTGAGAGTTGCTCTTTCTGCAGTTTTGGAGTGTGCCATATCACTCACAAATTCCTGCATGTTCCTTCCACCCATATAATATACACTGTTGATCTACTTTTACTTTACACTGATTACAAAATTCATTATGCTTACATTTGCTTTTGTTTATAAACCCTATTGATATTTAAATTCTATAACTTCCCTCAACCTGCTCACAATGCTTTTAAATAACTCAGCCTAGCAGGCTGTTGGCTTGCTTTTCCACAAAGCACATTGTTAACAAAACAACACTGTAGGTACTTAACAAAATTACAAGTCTGAATGAAGAATCTAATTCTTTTTAACTGCTGCTTGAAATAAAACAGAACAAGAAAAAGTTATCTTTTAAGTAACTTAAAAAATTCCATGTCTCTATACATAAATTCAGTATTTATCAGTTTGGATTTACAGTGGATAATTAAACTACAGAGAATGAGTGTACAAAGTTCATTAATTTCTTCGTATAACTTGGTGATGTGGATCAGGGTTTCCATCCATCTATCCAGTTCTCACTTGCTCTATAAGCCAAAAACTCTGAATGATGTGCCCCTTTTCTTTTATCATTTCTCTTAGGTTCAGTTTCTAACAAAAAAAATTATATTTACTAGGTTTGTCCTGGTAGACTGAAACATTCATGTGGAAATATTCTGTCCATCCAAAACCTATTCAGTGTTATTTCAGTGCTTATATGACAATACAGAACAGAATTAACATGCCTACATATAGTTCAACGTCAATATAATATAAAACCAGAAAAAAATACCAACCCAAAAATACAATGGCTAAATGTCCAGTCTGATTGCATACCCTGAGAATATTCTGTATATAACCTCCCTTAAGCTGGAGTTGTAATTAACTGTCATGTTTGATGCAACTGTACTGTCAAAGAATTGTTTGCCCCAGTGAGCTGTAAAAACTACCTCAATAAGTCTATAAGTATGTTTGTAAATAAGGAATTGTTACACTAGTTGGACCAATGCAGCACAGCTGTAATGACGGGCCATTTTATAAGCAAATTGTCTCATAGTTCTCTCAAGTGATACTAAAACCACCATAAAGATTTTTCTGGTGGAAGACAGACCAATTTAAAACAAAACAGTATTTTTTTGAGCCAGCACATTGAAAAGGCACTCTAGAAACTAAAGCTAATATTACTATACTCTCCTTCCCCCAGCTTTTCAAACCTGGTGATTGTAGGAGTGACATGTATTTTATGCTTGATGGATGAAAAGAGACAATAAAAGGCAAGAGGAGCTAATAACAGTAAAGTCTATATCAAATCAGAAATGTATTGAGGTACTGAGAGGAATCAAGATATGTGCTTCAATCATTAGAGTTTGTCACAAGTGAGATTTGTCAGTTGATGTGCTGTCAAAGTATTGAGAGAGAACGGTTTTAGAGCAAGCAGCTAGGCATGCAGAAAAAGCAGCTTAGGACTCAAAGGACTGAGTATAAATAGAAGTTATAAAGTGAAAAAGAGTAATAAAGTTGGCATCAAGAGAAGGCAGTATTGATCTAGACTTTAAAAAAACCCTTTCTTTAGACACTTCGAAAAACTGTCTCTGCTTTTGCTTTCTTAAAATCATTACTTTTTATCATTAGAAGTGGCTTCACCTCTCTTAGAAGAGAAAGAATTCATAATACTTAAGCTGCATTTGTCTTTCAACACTATTCTTACCCTACTTATCTGTTTTTAGAACATAACATATTTTCTGACAATTCTGGATGCAATCCAGCTCTGGATCAACCTTCATATAAATTTTCTTACATATAAATCCAGTTATATTAAAGAGTTTACCTAATTTATAGCTACTGAAAAAGGTTTTCTCACTTGACAATGAAAATTTTGTCTATTTCACTCCACTGTAACATCAGGTTAGTACTAAAGATAGTACTTTAATTAAATTTTTGCAATTTTCTATGAAAAGTGAATTTTGTGATCTGAGAGTTCATCTTTCTGCAGAGTTTAAGTGCAGTGTCACTCATAAATTCCTGCATATTCTTCCCCCTGGAGTTTGCTAAACTCCAGGGTTTGTAGATAGTTCATTTATTACTTTTTGCAGATAAGGCCTTTATAACTCTTCCTTTTGCTTTCACTCCTCACTGTCAGAAAAAAAGGAAGATTCTGTCTCAGAAAAGAGGATTAGAGTACTGGGTTGGTTTTGGCTGGGATAGAGTTAATTTTCTCATGTCCAGTATGAAAATCCAGATTGTACTCCCTCTTTAAAACCACTTGGATCTCCCAAATTCAGAAAAGCACTTCAAAATCACAGAATACTATTCTAAATTTTCATATTCTGATACATACTCATTATTTATTTCCTCACTTCATCAGAACTATAGCAGAAGCTGAAAATAAAGAAAGGCAACATGCAGACTTTCCCTCTAAAGGCTGTAATGTGGATGCCTGTTCTGCAGTGTGATCTCTTCCATGGGTTTCAGGGGAATTTCTATGCCAGTGCCTGGAGCATCTCCTCACCTCCTTCTTCTCTGGCCTTGGTGCTTATGGGACTGTTTACCACTCCTTTTTTTCATTCACTCCTCTGATGTGCAGTGTTTAATATGTTTCCTTGAGGCAGCACCACTTTTGCTGCTGGACTCAGATGTGCTCCATAGTGGGTCCATTGTAGCTAGCTTCACAGTAGCCTCCCTGCAGCTATCCCTCTGCAAACATTGCAGGCTCCAAAAGACAACCCAATAACAACAGACAACTGAAAGAGCTGGTAAGAAGTACAGTCAATCAGGTACCAGAATACCAGCTCTTTAAGAATCAAGTGGGACATGCCAGTGCAAGAGGGGCACTGTCAGCCAAGGGTTATGGTGCTGGAGGAAAGAAGAAGCGTTCAAGTCACCTTTCAGGTGGATGCCCCAGTTCCTTATAGTGAAAGCTGCCCAAGGAATGCATTATCTGCTTCCTATCAGGATGAAAACAATGGTCAGAAAATGTGAAATGAGATTGGACAATTACAAGTATCAGAGTGATAGTGAGACACTTCAGCTATTTCAGTAGACTCAATCGATGCCTTATGGGGGTGTGATGCAGAAATAAAAAATTCAGTCAGTAAATGACTGCTAGCTGCAACAACTTGTCTTAGAGCTCACAGAAAAACAGACTATTTGGAATATTTGGCCTAAGAGATGCAAAGGGCATAGGACAAGAAAGGTCAGTGGGAGGGCTGCTTTGTAAGAGAAACTACGGTGCAATTATTTTTAAGAGTGCAGTGAGAGTAAGTGGGACAAATATATCAGGCAAATTGGTACTTGATTTCAAGAAAGGGAACTGTAAAGAAAGAGAAATTTTCAAAGACAAAATACAGGCAAAAAGCCTGCATGCAGCATGAAGGCTGCTATAAATGCTGTATTAGAAGTCCAGTTAGAATGTGTGCCATAACTCAAAAAGAAAACAAAGTGATTCAAAAGCCCTTTGTGTATCCTCCTGGGAAGGTTAAGAAGACTGTTACAGCTAACAGTTTGACCTCCAAAAAAAATGGAAACGTTGTTCAAATAGGAAGAAAAGGAGTATATATATAAATGACAGGCCAAATGTAAAGAGGAATTTTAAGACCTAAATCAGAAAGGTCAGACCTAACACCTTGCAAAGCATGCTCAAAATGACAGCCAAACAGTGCTTTAAACAGATCAAAATCAGGAAGCCACATAGAGAATTGGTGGGAATGCTTGCTGTTATTTACAAATTCTTTGTTTCAAACTTGATCCTGGCTCAAGATGTGAGGGAGGAACCAATAACTGACTTGTTCTTTATTGGTAGCAGAGAGGTCAGAGAAGCTGGATCATATTGAAGCAAATATGCAGGAATTACTACATTACCTAGGCACGTCAGATGTCAAGAAATAGTCATGAAAAGATGGCACTCAGTCAAGAGTCCTGAAATGTCTCAGACATGAAGCTGCTGGTCTGCTAGCCAAACCTAGCATTACAACCAGCCACCACCAGGAGTCTGAGATTGACAACAATAACTCAAAAACTGCCAAAAACAGGATTCTAGAAACTAGAGACTGGTGACTGGATTTTGTTACTAGTATGATAGAAGAATCTTTAATTTAAAAAATCCCAGAACCCAAAAAACTTTAGAATCAGCATGGCTTCTAATAGAGTGTGTGGTGTCAACAGGAGGTATCAGTGAAAAATTTGTGAAGGGGATAAAGTAGGCATTAAGTATTTATATTTTCAGAAGCATTTGAGAAAATACCATAGTGAAGGTTATGAAAGGGACAAATCTGCCAGGGG
Source organism: Psilopsiagon aymara (assembly GCA_024733675.1). Taxonomy (NCBI): domain Eukaryota; kingdom Metazoa; phylum Chordata; class Aves; order Psittaciformes; family Psittacidae; genus Psilopsiagon; species Psilopsiagon aymara. The sequence goes on from JANRGW010036002.1 coordinate 6,734, forward strand.
TTTAGAGAAAGATCCTTCAATGATCCAAGTTGGTCAAAGAATGAAAACCAAAGGATTAGGATATAACAGTCTCTCTCCGGGCTGGTTCGTTAAGGATGACTGTGAGCACAAGCTTTGTTCAATGACCTCACTAACAACCTGCAGAACAGTCACAGATGCCACAAGGCTCTTTTAAGTATTCAAATGTTGTGTCATTGTCAAAGAAGTTAAGAAGAAGTCCACAAACCTGGGACAGCAGGTAGAAAGGTGGCAGATGAGCTTTATAAAGGGAAACATAAGGGAATCTCTGGGGAAAAAAAACCTGAGCCTCATCCATGCTGAACTTTGAACTGGCAGGTACATTTAGGAGATCTTGAAATCCTCATTCACAGCTTTCTGAATGTCCTGGTTCCAGCAGTAGCAGTCATTTTTCCCCTTCTTGGTAGCTGGCGCAGCGCTGTGTTTTGGTTTTTTGGCCCAGGAGCAGCTCTGATAGCACAGATGTTTTTAGTTACTGCTTAGAATGTTTTGGTCTGGGCAAGGAGTTTCTGAGTCTCATGCTCTGACAGGGAGGAGGGGAAGCCAGGAGAGAACAGAGACAGGACACCTGACCCAAACTAACCAAGGAGGTATTCCACACCACAGCACGTCATGCCCAGGATGAAAAGGGCAGAGACCCAGAAGGGTGGGGGTTCGCTGCTGGGTTGGTATCGGGTGGTGAGCAGTTGAATTCTTTTTCCTTGTGTTTCTCTTGTCATTATTACTATTGGTGGCAGCAGTAGTGGTTTGTGTTATACCTTAGTTATTAAACTGTTCTTATCGCAACCTGTGGGAGTTGCATTCTTTCTTCCTGTCCCCCCAGAACTGGGGGAAAAAAGAGGGGGGAGTGAGTCAGCGAACTGCATGAGGGGCTTAAACCACAACACTGAAATAACTGGCTTGATGTGTAAGAGCAAAGCTACCAAAATCCTGGACATCACCATAAAAGATATTGAAACAGAGGGCATCATTTTGTGACTGTAATCATGGTGCACCACTCCTAAGTAACATCACCAGTCATAGTCTCCACATGTCTGAAATGTTCAAGGGAGTAAGAAGGGAAGCTGCAGAGATGGGCAGCTCAAACAGTTGAGACAATGGAGTGGCTGCCTGATGAAGTGAGGTAAGAAGTCTGCAACTTTTCTGGGACTTCTTTAAGGAAAAAGGCTGGAAAAAGGATATAACTGGGGTTTGCAAAATCATGCAGGTAGAGGATCAGGTGAGGACAGAACCTTCACTAAAGGAAGGATGACTTAAGGTTCACTAAATATCACAATGCCAGAAGCAGGGTCATGCAATAAAACTCACAGGAGATTAGTTCAAAACAGGCTTTGTGATGTCCTTTTTTTATACAGCAGGTAGTAACCTTCTGAAACATACTGCCACAAGAGAATGTGGAGGCAGAAAATATTAGCAGGCTCAAAAAGAGATTAGGTACATTCCTAGACAGAAGGTTCACAGATGGGAACTAAAAAGACTGTTTAGTGTACCCTCATGTAGACTAAATTTGGTACCTTAAGAAAGAAGAGGGGAACAGATTGCAGAAAGTGATTGGTTTGCAGACTTTCTCCAAATAGCATCTCTTCATGCTATTATGAGAGGCAAGTCAGACAGGCCATTGGTTTAACCCTGAGGAGAAAATCTTAAAAAATGAACAATTAATTTATGTAGTGAGACATAAGCCCTGCAAAAGCAAAACCACACATTCACTGGAGGCACAAAAATCATTCCACTTATATTAAAGAAATACCTTTGTGCATAAAACTTTGAACTTTGCTAATTATTTTCCCAGACTTGGTCTGGAATGCTTTAATAGAATAATGGACTAAAAGAATCCTCAGGAGGTCAACTTTTCTATATTTGGTGCCTAATACAAGAAAATATACCTTCACCACTACTGGCAGTTGTTTCTTTGATTGCTACCTGTACTATATCCTCTTCTAATTTATTCCCATGATTAATCATCTTTACAGTCGCTATTCTTCTCTTTTCATGTTATCTAGTCCATGATTCTGCCTTCTATTTAGTCCTTTCCTTATGATTTAGCCTGACTGGACATAGAAAAAAATAATTCTTTCTCCAACCATTTTTCACTAAATATTTCATTGTTGAACATATTAATGAGAATCTTCCAAACATTTGATGCATTCTTCTTGTCTGGCAGTGTATTAATTGATAATGGTTCTTTGCACATGACTTGTCAATTAATCTTACGCTGTCTCACAATATCATGACCGTGGTTTTGTGTATCACATGACAACTTCATAAGAAGCTAATTTTTATCATCTCATAATCATAATAAGGGGTCTGGAGCATGTATGCAGACAGGCTAACAAAATTGATGCTGTTTAGCCTGGAGAGGAGAAGACACATGGAGACCTCATTGAAGCCTTTCAGTATCTGAAGGGGCCTGCAAGAATGCTGGACAGGGACTTTTCATCAGGGACTGTAGCAATAGGGCAAGGCGTAATGGGTTTAAATAGGGGAAGTTTACACTAGATATAAGGAAGAAGTTCTTTACTGTGAGGGTGGTGAGGCACTGGAAGAAGTTGCCCAGAAAAGTGGTGAATGCTCCATCAGGTGTTCAAGACCAAGCTCAAACAGAGCCTTGGGCAACATGGTCTAGTGGGAGGCATCCCTGCCTATGGCAGGGGGTTTGGGGCTGGAAGATCTGAAGGTCCTTTCTAACCCTAACCATTCTATAATTCTATGATTCTATGACTGCCTCTTCCAGCCCTAAGTCTGTTGTTCTTCCATAAATGAGGATACTTTGATGCTTCTAAGATGCTGCTAACTTCCCAGTTTAATATCCTACATGCGCGTACAAAGTTTACTTATTTTCCTATTTTTCTGCTAGAAATTTAAGTGAGGTGGTTAAGGCTGTAATTCCGTTGAACTTTGCATTAATACAAGGCTGGGGGGCTTGAAAGCATTTTGAATTATTATTTTTTTCTAATTGTTGTCAGTAGAATATCACAGAGTTTATTGAAGTCTTTCATTAATTTGATATATCTCATATGCGCTGGTCTTACATCTTTTATTAGAATGAGCTAAAATAACCTGGTGTACTTATTAACTTTAAATCATTTATATATGGTATTACTGTTCAGTCTTTTAGAATTAAATAAAATGTATAAGATAGCTAAAGAATATGTAACAGAAGATAGAGTTAATATTCCTCAAAAGTAAATTTTTGCTAGCTGTCATCAGTCTTTTGTTATAGGTACAAATTCAAAGAGATGAGAGAAGTAAACTTATTGATAAGGATCTGAAATTAAATTGTCCTTCCATCAAATACGTTAGAATATTTTGTAGGTCAATGTCTTTATTATAAGACCATGATATTCTTGGATAACTAATTGAAATCCATCAAATATGTTTGTATTTAAAATGACTTACTGTATGGAAAAATATTGCATTTAATAACTTTTTGAAGGAAAAATATATAAGCCACCTTGTAGCATACTCTTTTATGGTTTTTAAAATGTTTAAATAGAATGTTATTATCAAGATAGATGTTCTTATTACCCTGCTTCACAGTTGGATAATTGCGATTGAGAACAGTATCAGCTGCGTAAACAGTGGGTCTATACTGAAAAGTACTATGATATATATTTGCAATCAAGAAATTAAGGCCTTTGACAGAGCATGCCCTGATTCCTGTGTAGGTTGTGCTCTCAAGTTTTCTTTCTAAAGAGGATAGAGTTTAGTGTGTGTGCTGTTCTTATTCTGATGCAGTTGGCATAAACTAGGGCACATTTTCTAGATAAAGGAGCTTATAAACTCATCTTAGTTCTCTATTTCTGACCAGGAAATGGTATCTTCTGTTAACATGAAGACAGATAAAAGTACAAAGGTAAGACAAGATTGAAAGGGAGTCAAAATCTTTAGGAAGATAAATTGAAAAAAAGGTTAAGATTGTTATTGTTCTGTACTGTCATATAAGCACAATATTGAGAAGCTTAGGATAAAATTCATTCTTACTGACAATTTAGGTTCAAAGAGGTAATAAGAGTGCAACCACTCTATGTCTATTAGAAAGATCATTTCCAGGGCTGAAATCGACTGCTGTTTCTACTCCTGTTGCTTCATAGCTTTAACTGAGAGTCCTTGTTTTGTTAGTAATCTTATGGTGTAGTCTGTCGTTTACTAAAATTAAGCTGAAATCACCAACTTGTTTTCAAACCAGACATCAAGCAATGTTCTTTAGTTATTGTTGAGTTCTGAGTGTTAAAATGAATGCAGACAGCAATTCAGATGTGTTTGTCAGACCCATCTGTCTTTATATGCATCTGCTTTGTTGTTAATGTGAATGTTTTCAAATATGTATGTAGATCTAACAAAAATATTTATACCTTGAAAGAAAGTGCTTCTGTTGTTTTAGTTATGCATTAGTTACGTAACTCAAATAAAGGACTGGAGGTTACAGTTCAATACTTCTCTAAAAAAGTTTATTGAAATCTTCACTAATCTAATGTTTATCATAAAAGAACATTAGGTGGATCTCCTTGTATCTGTTGAGGTCTGTGATGATTACAATTCTGTAACTGCTAATAAATTTGACACATGTAATAATAGAAGAATAAATATTATTCTAATTTTTGCAATGACTTATGCACAGTAAATCCAGTTTGTGGTCTATAAGTTAAAAAAATAGTCTATTGTTTAGGAATAAACACAAAGTAAAAATGATCTGGAGATACAAATTTTGCTAATAAAACTCCATGGTTTTCCTCCACTGCAGAGCTATTCAATGATTGTCCTTGACTCTAAGTCAGAGGTTAAACAGGAGATTTGTCTGAATAATAGTCTAATATAATATTCTTCAACAGAATTTGAAAAGTAAAATATCAGATTCAATCCATTTGTTTATACCTTGCAGCTGATGTCAATTCAATTGATGTATCCTGACTTATTTTGTGGAACTCCACTTGGTTACCTCCTGAAACAAAAAAGAAAAGAAGAAAAAACAATTCTGTCACTTCAGCAACAGTGGAAACATCTACTGTTTACTTGTGTTTGTGAATGTTTTTTTGGGGAATGTCTTTAATTAATTGACCAAATATTAAGAAACAAAGTATTTTTGAAAAAAATTGCAATAAGTTGCAATTATTTTTAGTGGAACTGAAAAATCTTTCAGGATGGGGTTTTAAGCTTTTTATTTATTTTGAAAAAATTGTATTTAAAAATGAAAAATTTGTGTATAATTTCATATATGCTGTTTTGAACAGCAAAAGCTTAGTCACTTTAACATTTCTACAAGAAGGCTCTCAAAGTGTACTCCTGTGTTGCGGTATGAGGGCAGTAACCTGGGGACCAGTTAAAACAAATTGAATTACAGATCTGAAGAGTTTATATTGAACTTCCCAGTACACATCCTGAAATGTTACCTCCATCTCTGTGGCAGATTACTTTTACCTGAATAACTTTTCAAACTAAAGTAGCCTGAATTTTCTCAGAGTCTGTGATAAGATTCCAAACATAACTTTTCTCTATGACACTAGGAAAAAAAATACAATGGTGGAAGGAGGAAAAAGGCAGTGAAAGGTGTTGAAAGACTGGAAAGCTGTGTTTGCTGAAAGATGGGGAAACTCATTGTGGTAAATTGGACACCTGAAATTGCTGCTATAAATGGCAATGAAAAATCTAGTTCATTTATATTTGGATGATATATCAAAAGGATTAACATTAGGTTGTATTTTTTGTATGCCTTGCCTCTTTATTATGTTTCATCATACTAAAACCGCCATTTAGATTTGAAAAGTGGAAGTTGTCTATATTGGCAGTATATTGTTGGCTATTGTTTTATTAATATTTTTTATCTCATTTTCTTTTTTCGTGTTGATATCACAAATCCAAAAAATTTCCTCAGCTAGTTTTATCTATGAGATAGCAGCAAGACTGAGAAGCAGGAAACTTACTCATATGTTTATGACCTGTCCAATCATAAGTATCATTGTGGGGATGGTCCATTTTGGTTTTTAAACCACTGAGAATGAATAAAAAAAGACAATGACAATCACTTAATAATTTCTTAGGGAGAAAAATATTTTCGTAATCTCCCATTTTGTGAAGAATGTGCTTGCATTGCAAATTCTAGACATAGTCACTGTGGACCAAATATCCACACTGTTATGAGAATCATTGAAAGAAGTCAGGGCTGATCCTGGGAGACACCAGGTCAAATATACTTGTTGTTTTTTCAGTCTCCTCAGTTTGGAAGAATGGTAGCCACTGTAATTCATCTTCTTCCCTCTCTCCCCTTCCCCCCCCTTTAAATTCTGTTCACATCTTTACACCTTATTCCTCTCTCAAACGGAAATGATCTGCTACATGAAATTACGACTTTTCTAGAGTGGTTTCTTCTTATCTTCATAGGAAAAATGTGTCCTCTCATCTCAACTCATATACATGAGAAGAATTAGTTTGGGCATATACTACCCAATTGAATTCTCCATCTAACCAGTTGTCCTGGGTTCGGCAGTAGCAGTCGTTTTTCTCCTTCTTGGTAGCCGGTGTGGAGCTGTGTTACAGGAGTCCTGAGCCTCCTTCAGAGAAACATCCACATGCTTAAAGGCTACATGCATGTGAATAGACTTAAGCATGTGCCAAGCTATTTCCTTTTCACATCATGCAATCATTTGAGACATTCTGCCAATCACTTGTCTTATTAGGCTTATTTAATTCCTTCATTTCTGGTATGGGTGAATACTTTGCATTCACCAAGCCTTCCTTTTCCCTGCGGTCTTTGGTGGCTGGATCTACAATTCTAACTCAGCTAAGTTCAGCTGTGTTCCTTTTCTTTTCCTTCTCTGATTTCTGTTTTCTTACTCTTTACTCATTGGGTCTTTGTTCTCCTGTACAAGTTCACTGCTTCTACCATTTCTGCTTCACTGTTATGTTCTCCATTGTTTTCCTGATCTCTCCTTCTTATTCTTGCTGGTCCTTTGCATAATTTCATTACTTCTGCTCAAATCTAGCCTCTGTGGAGACTCAGACATCATTGCCTTGCTTCATCCTTCCACTGCAAATCTATCATTTCCCCAGCTGTCTTTTACTGCATACATAGAGAATCCAAGGATAATAGTGTATATGATCATATATGTATCCTATTGAATCAAACAACTTGAATATTTTCCTCTGACTACTGGCTTAGCTTAAACATTCCTTCTTTACTTTTACTTTTTGTGTGTGTGAAGAAATTGCATGTATAGTGGGGAAGAGGAGGCTTATCTGAATGACAGGAACAACAAAAAAATATGAAACAGAACTCCAGCTGGATGCTGCTGCCTGAATGAAAATAGAAAGCTGAAAAACATAATTTATTTTTTTGTTCTTATTTGTAGTAATGTGTGGTTTTGCATGTGAGAATGTTAGGTAAAAAATACGAACAAATGTGAATTGCAAACATATGATATTCTTTTGTGGTGTAACCTCTATGACTTCAGCAGTGGTAGATACACTTTTATTACAAATATATTGCATGCTGAAGACTCAGTGTCCATGCTTCTAAGCAAAGTTTTTCTTACTATTTTCATTTAAAATTAACATTAGTATTGAAATACATGCCCTTATTTTTACCACATATTTACATTAACATGAGTAATTGCTGCTTACAATGTTTTTTCTTCAGTCTGAAATTTGAAGAAAATAAATCCATGTACAAAATAAAGTCTTCTGTTTTTCTCCCAGAAGTACTGAACAGGCTTTTAGCTGATTCTATAAACTAACTTCTAGTGAGCTTTTTATCTTGTTTTTTGGAAAAAAATAAACCAGCCTGTGTCTAATGGCTTTAAAAAGATAATGTGGTAAATTACATTAGAGAAACTGATAAAAATTTTCCAGGATTTTTGTGTTGCAGGTTTTATTTTCAAACCTTTAAAAAGGCCTTCTCAAAGGTGACATGCAAATGTCTATTTTCACATTAGAAACCCTTTCAATATCAGTTTTCCCCGCTTGTACTGATATCAGTAATTAAGAATTAGAACACTTACCATTTCTATTATTAAACTACAGAGATAGTATCTCATGGCATTAAAAATGTACACTTCCATATCTTCGTTAAATTCTTTTCTTTGAAGTATTCAAACAAATTGTCAGATTTTAAGCCTCAACATTTTTACATTTGAGAATAATCCTATTGCACAGGGGAAAGTTTGTTATATTTTCATTATGAAGGTATAAACATCCAGTTTGAAAATAGCAAGAATGATTAAAGTAAAAACTATTTAAAGAGGAAGAACATGAGGGATAATCCAGCTAAATCCCTTAGTATGTTTCCATGTTTCTACTGCATTTTATGAGCTTCTTCAGACAATCATCTTAACCTCTTTATTGCATAGAGTAATTGACTGCACAAGGATTTTTGAAAGTTCCATGAATAATGTTGGTACTTTAGCAATACAGAAATGGTAGTAATGCTTTCCATTATGATTGATTGCATATTGCCCATTTCCAAAGTTAGGAGTGCACCAGCAGGAGATGTAATAGCAGGTCTAATAATCTAGAGAACTAAGCTAGTACATGCAGTTTAGCTTCTATATAAAATGTGTAGTAACGGAAATAGATTGTAGGACTTTTGTTTTTTTGTTTCTGTGAGTGATGCAGATGAAATTAGAAAAAATGGAAACCTCCTCTTTCAAAGGTACTGGTATCCCATATTAGGCCAGGTAAGAGGAAAATTTTTTTTTTAGCAGGAAATATACTTATTTGGGGATTAAATTTAAAACTCTTTTCCTCTAAATCTAAATTTCTTCTGGTATAAATTGGCAGCTCCCTTTAATACCAGTTGCATGTAAGGTGCTCTTGGCTTATTTTGAGAATATATTTCTGTCATTGTATTTCCTCCAATCTATACTCTGATTTTTCTCAGTCTTCTGTCACTTACCAGAGAGCCTCCATGATCACATTCCATGTATTCCAATGTATTGTCTTCAAAATGGTGAATACTTGGTCTTCAATAAAAAGAGACAAGTTTTAAGTGATCTGCTGCCTCTTCCCTAAAACATGCCCTAAAAGAAGCCTTATTTCCTCATAGATTCCTCACAAACTTTTTGGAGAGCCTGAAAAATGAGATATTAACCATTCTATAATTCAGCTTTGTATTGATTATGCAAATATCCTACAGTACTCAATACCTGACCTGCTTAACACATAATAATAATTTGTACTGTCTTGTGTTTGTACTGAGAGAAAAAAAGCCCATATAATTCTACTTTAATTTTCGATCATATTTATTTTTTTTATGAGACAGGCAGAGAAATAGTATAAAAAACTGATATTAAGTTTGAAATTTTCTTAAATGGTGGGTGACCTATATGTATACTTTGCCATTATGGATCATCTTCTGCGCTACCTAGATGGAGTTCTGTGCTTCTTCAGATTGCATATTGATGTGTATTTTTATTGATTTAAGGAAAAATATTCATGGGTATTTTGGAGTCACCCTTGTGCACATTCTGAGCTATCTTCATCACTGGTCTTTTTCATGAAGCCCAGAAAGTGCATATATTGCATAGTGAGTATAGAGAAACAAAATTTTTCTGGAAAAAGAGAAGGTGTTTGAAAAGGGGATAAAAAATTAAATGAAAAAAAAAAAATCCAAAAAGTCATTTTAACAGGCATCGTTAATTATATATGATACAGAAGTAACAAAAAATTTTTTCTTAACCTTCAAGATTCCCACTGAACAATATTGTGTTTGCATGCTTTTGGTAGAAAGTTCAATATTCAATGTAAGTTTTTAAAAACCCCAATTTCCATCCTTATAACAAATCTTCTTTTAAAAGCATTTGTACTGAAAACTAGAATACCAAAATAATTGCCAGATTTTAATCAAAGTCAGACTACTCTATGTTGCATCCAGAAATAGGTTTGCAAAATTAGCAGCCAAGAAAAAACTAAAGTGAGCTATTTTTTTTTTTTTTAAATCGTAAGATTAAAAGTCTTTTTTCTCTTCTCAACTTGTGGAACATCTTAACATCTGGGCAATTATGCAAACCTGCAAATTACATTTTTCCCCTCTGAGTTAATTGCCATAAAATTATAATGAAAAGAATTCAAAGTCTAGGTGCAAAATTATAGTCTCACAAAATTAAATTGTAAACATACTGATTAGCATGTAAAATTTTAATGAGACTGTGTTTTGATAGAAAAATCTTCAAACTGAGGTGTGCAGCAACTTTCAGCAAATATTTTGCTTAATTAATGAATTTCAATAATTGATAGTTTTACCCCAGACTTAAGTACTATTACTGAAACAACTTCTCTTTTCTTCTTTTTTAATGAGACTGCAGTAAAATGTGAACTTTTTTAAAAGATATTCCCTTTCTTCTGAAAGGGTTTGTTACAGGAAACCTGATGCCCTAGTGGAAAACAGAAGTGTCATTAGTAATTTATGTTTATTGTAAAGCAAATTGTTGTGATGAACCATTCATTGTGGATGGCAGAAGATCTCAGTTGTGATCCCTGAAAAACACAAACATTGCAATTTTGACTCTGGCAGAGCTTCCTCATTATTTTACAGCTGTGGTCCACTTTTACAGATTATAGGCGAATGTTCTTGCCTATGCTCAGAGAATTCTGCTTTTAAGAATGTCCAAAAAAAGTGAAAGACAGACAAAAATTCTGATGGCTTTCCTCTCACACACAGAAAAAAACTAACACATATTGGGCATATGTATAAAGGTTTGATTATAAACAATAAGAAATTGAGTCTTAGATGTCTTATTCTTGTCGTGGTTTAAGCCATAAATCAGCCACGCAGTTTGTTCACTCACTTCCCCCTTTTTCTTCCCTCTGCTCC